>CM048932.1:0-295000 GCA_026686955.1 Epinephelus cyanopodus | reverse complement strand
ATGGCGTTATGTCATCGTGTCATTTCTGTCTCTACATGGTAACGCGTTAACATTTATCCTCTGCTCTCTGTATTGCGCACGGCGGAGTTCTGCCATACACACACACACAGGTGAGCAGCTCGGCCGCATTTTCCTGATAAACCTGACCCGAGCCTGGCGCAGTTTAACAGCTGACAAAGTTATTGTTATGGAAAGTGTGTAAATAACAACAGACTGCTGTTACGCACAGACAAACACGCCGCTCGCACAGCAGCGCAGCACGGCACTCGGTGCTGAGCTTGTGTTGCGTTCAGGCGTTGTCACGTAATTAACAACTTCCAGCACTTAAATAGGTCATAGCACAAAACAGCAGCATGTCAAGTGACTTTTTACTTTTATTATGTTCAATAAAATTGTATGTTCCTAAATCTTGAGACACCTCATATGTAAGCTAGACAGACATTTCACCTGCTCATTACTGTGCACACATGTACTGTATGTACTGAGTCCTAAAGAGCCCTTCTGGTGCCAGTAGATACATAGAAACATCCCAGCAGGCTGTGCTTTGTAAACATACAAAAGAGTTTCACGCATGTGAAAATTATTTTTCATGTGTGTGCTTCACCTCTGCTGCTACAACTCCATCCTAGGGGAAACACTGCTGTGTGCGTTTTGTGCAACAGGTGGATGTGGTTGTCTACTGGTAGAGCAGAGAGAGCTAAGTAGCGTTGAAGTAGAGTAGAGCAGGGCAGAGAGATGGAAGCAAAATATATTAAACCCGGTGTTAATACAGCAGAACTGGAGAGAGGGGGGAAAATAAATAGAGGTGGGCATGGCTCAAGTAGGGCACAAAATTATAGAGAGAGAACGATACAGTGTGAATAAAGATTACATAACATAAAAATAACTGCAGTCTTTGTTATTTGATAGCCACTTAAATTAAACAATTTTTTATAGGGCAAGTAAAAACTGACTTCGGCCAAGTGGGAAAAAAACCTTAGCGTTGAACCCTGCAGGGTTGTCTGTGTTTATTGCTAAATTATATGTAATGCAGTTAATCTCTACAAAATTATGAACATGTTGTGTCGATATAGATAGTGCTCCTAAATTTTGTGCTCGCGCTCCTAAAATTTTCAGTAAGAAGCGCTGGTGCTCCTAGTGGAAAAAGTTAGTCTGGAGCCCTGGGCTGATCATCTCTGCTGACGTAAGATATAAGTTATGAGCGAAAATATGCACCACACGCCAGAAAAAGAACCTCTTAAGCAGGGCAAGTAAGAATTTAGATGGGGCAAGTAGATTTGAGAAGTACGTGCCCGACAGGGCAAGTAGGAAAAAACCTTAACGTCGGACCCTGCTACTACATTACAAGACATTTTTATATATTTAACAGGAGAGTGTTTTTTTTAACATGTTCAATAAATGCTGTTCCAAATTCAAAGACATAATCGTGATTTCAGTATTGACCAAAATAATCATGATTATGATTTTTTCCATAATCGAACAGCCCTATGTAGTAGGCTACTCTACCCTCATCTTACACATTGTAAGTCAAGCTATTGAAACAAAGCGAACAAAACGAATAAATAAACATTTTTCTGTGTCTCTGTGCTTGCACTTTCATGTTTCTGTGATCAAACAGACAAACCAAATTCACCCCACACAAGTTTTGTTTAAATTAAATAATTACCTCAACAATATAGCCACAAAATGAAGTTTAGGCCACTTTTTTCTTTCCCTGAATAAAATTACACAACGCAGTCATGAGTCAGTGAGCCCCCACTGCCCCCGCCCTGCATCTCAGAGCAGCCACCTCTGACAGCGATTCCGATTTACAGTATACTATTGTTTAAAATTTTGATTTAGGCTATTGCAATTTTCAACATTTTGTATGACGATATTAGCGGTCCGTTGTTAAAACAGGCCATGGCAGAGTTCATTTATAAATATAAACATTTTAAACTGTGGTCCAGTGTCAAATTTAAACAGACAAGTCAACAACAGACCCTTTAGAATTAGATCTTGGCCTTTGGGGCTTGAAAACGAAGTCTTCTTATTAAAATCGAAATTGAAATCGAGTCCAGCCCTACGCGGAATTGTTAATGTTACATTTTCTTCATTTTCTTTCTTTATGTGGCTGGTTATGTGACTTGCAGTATCCCACAGAAGCATTCGCTGCAGTACATGTGAACTGAATCTTTGTGTATGTTTATGAATTAGTGATGAATCTGGTGACGGAAGCACCACATTCATTGATAAAATGACACAAGCGATGGGAAGGGGGACAATTTTTATTTGGATCTAATCCTGATCTAATCGTGGCAAGCTCCCTGGCCTCTGCCCAGAGATGACCTCAGGGCCCTGGGAAGTCCCAACCTTTTCCACCATTAGAACTGGACTGCGCTACACTTTATTTTTTAAAAATATATGAACTTGGGGATTTTCTTCATAAAATCCCCTGTGCTCTCATGCAATACAGACCTTAGAATGTGTGTGTGTCTATTGTTACTATTGTCTTATGTGTGTGCGCTTTAAACCGTACAAGGTATAATGTGTTTTTATCATATCTGTGGTTGTAACAGTGATCTACCTTACATGGATACATAAAACATTGCATAAACCACTCCAAACTTAATCATTGAACTTAATCAACTTATACAAAATAGAGTATTTATCTGATCATTACATGACCTTCTTTTAAACTTAATCAATCCACGCAGAATAAAAACATTTACTTGATTAGTCATAAAATCTTACACTACACCACCGAATACCGAATGTGTGTTTTTTTTTTTGCAATATTCGGCCGAATATAAAATAAATGTTTTGAAGGAACAGCAGCGGCGGCAGTAATTTAGCAGCAGCAATAATTGAGCAGCAGTGTGCCGCCACTGCTGAATGAATGTAGCGGAAATACTGCAGTTGTTTTGTCTGTGAACCTTGTGAGTTGTAATGGAGCCAAATTATGTACTGTTACCTTTGTTAAATGTTGCTGTTGTCCCTGGTTTATATGAGGAGAAGAAAAGATTGCTAGACGCTATGCTCGTTTGTACAATGTAAATTGCCATAGACTTTGCTAATATTGTTAGCATGTTGTATTGGTGGGGGAAATGTGTTCAGATAAAGACAAGTGTTTGTCTGTCAGTTCTGTGATTTATAGTGAAGCCAATTTGCGTACTTGTGTTTGAAACTGTCTCTATTAAGCCATGTTTAATGTGAGTTTTGAATCAACTATATGAATAAAGTTTGATTTGAACTAAACTTTAACACAGTTCTCCACCGCAGACTAGTGTTTTGGAGGTGTAACTGCAGAGTGACATAGACACTACACTGCAGAAGTAAAAATAACGTGAAGATTTTTTTCCCCCACCACTAATCGATTCGTTGAAGATTATGTGCGACTTTAGTCGACCATGATTTTCTTTGGTTGACTACAGCCCCAAGAAACACACATTGCCTGGTATGAACGCTCAAAAGATTACGATAGTCTTCGCGACACAAAATCAGGGTGAAAATCGTGTAATGCAAGCTAGGCTTAAGGCTAAAAATGCAGCGGGGTGGTGCGGATGCCGTAAATGCTGCTGCCTCAGACTGTTTCAGAAGTCAGGAAGAGGAGGCCCGATATTAAGGTGTTTAGGCTATTTGCAGTGATTTATTGAGACAGAAAACCGAGGGATGTTTTGAGCTGACTGTCAGACAGTTTCAGTGACTGAGATAAACACTCTAAATACAGATGTCATAGCTGTTTGACAAACAATCTGATTTTGTTGCTGGCGCGTCTGGCAACCCCTAAAAAGGGAATAGATTTACATGTGGTGTCCACAGGCAGCTGCTCTCCCCTTATCCTTCCTGACTGATTCTTCTCTAGTTTTGTGTTCTGCTAGTATCCTTGTCACTACTGATAGCATGAGGTGGTGCCTGTAGCCCAGTCAGGTTGCACAGGTAGTCCAGCTTCTCCAGAATGGCAGCATGGTTTGCTGTATCTCCCAGTACAGTCTCAAGAGCATGGAGAAAATAGCAGGAGACCGACCATGACATGAGGAGAGCTGCACTGTAGAAGGGCATCAACCCAGCAGCAGGAGCAGTGTCTGCTCCTTTGTGTGAGGAGGAACAGGAGAAGCACTGCCAGAGCCCTACAAAGTGGCCTCCAACAGGCTACTGGTGTGCATGTTTCTGACTGTCAGAAACAGACTGCATGAGGGTGGCATGATGGCTCAACATCCTCTAGTGGGACCTGTGCTCACAGCCGCTCAGCTCAATTCGCATTTGCCAGAGAACCCCGTTCTCTTCACAGAAAAGAGCAGGTTCACACTGAGCACATGTGACAGGCATGAAAGAGTCTGGAAATGCCGTGGTAAACCATATGCTGCCTGTAATATCATCCAGCGTGCCTAGTTTGGCAGCAGGTCAGCTATGGTCTAGGGAGGCATCTCTTTGAAAGGTTGCACAGACCTCCATGTCATGACTGTCCAGGAGCTCACTGATGCCCTGATCCAGGTCTGGGAGGAGAATCCTAGGAATGCAGGCACGCGGGGGCTGTACACACTAATGAGTTACATAATGAGTTGCCGTGATAAAATTCACACAATTTGGATTAGCCTGTGACTTCAATTTTTTACTTTGATTTTCGGTTAAATTTTGAATCTAGCCCTCAGTGGGTTGATGATTTTGGTTTCCATTGACCGTTGTTACATCATTTTGTTCTCAACAAATTATACAGTGTACATCAGTGAGGATTTTCAACTTGAATAATTCGTTCACCAAGATATGTGTGATCCAATTGTTCCCTTAATTTTTTTTGAGCAGTGTAATTCCATAGTATCTTGTCATATGGTTTGAGAATACACACAGTGTCTTAAAATAGCATTGTTTTGTGGTGTAATGTGTTTTTCTCACCCATGTAACTGCAGTCTTAGTTGATTAAAACTTGGTTCCTTGTCTTGTTTCAGGTTCGTGAAGTGTGCGAGAGTTTTTCCAGAGAAAGTCTCAGATGGCAGGTCTACGCTCTACTGGCCCTGCAGGAGGTAAGCAGTTGCCTCCACCCCCAAGCTAACAAGCTGTCTTTGTTAGCAGGGCAAATGATTCAGTGGATAAATGTAGTGTTTACTTCTGTGAAGCATACATAAAATACCTCAGACAAGACTGAGATTGAGAATATCACTCAAGGATAACAGTATAAATTGTTGGGGTGGGGGAAAGAATTGATTCTTAGATGCATCATGACATGGACGATTTGGCATAGACTCATAAATGTCAATAATCAATAGGGGTGTGACGAGATCTTGTGCCACGAGATCTCGCGAGATTAAACTCGACGATATTTCTCGTCGCATTAAAAATCTGTCTCGCCAGATTTGTGAGCTATCTAGGGCTGTAGTCAACCAAACAAAATTTTGGTCGACTAAAGTTGTGCATAATCTTCAACTAATTGATTAGTCGTGGGGGAAAAAAATCTGCATGTTACTTTTACTTCTGCATTGATGTCTGTGTCACCCTGCAGTTACACCTCCAAAACAAAAGTCGGCGGTGAAGGACCGTGTTAAGTACTGTAAAGTTTAGTTCAAATCAAACTTTATTTATAAAGTTGATTCAAAACACACATTAAACATGGCTTAATAGAGACAATTTCAAACACAAGTACACAAATCAGCTTCACTATAAATTGCAGAACTGACAGACAAACGCTTGTCTTTATCTGGACACATTTCCCCCACCAATACAACGTGCTAACGTTTTTAGCACAAGTCTATGGCATTTTACATTGTATAAATTAGCCTAGTGTCTAGCGATCTTTTCCTCTTCTAATATAAAGCCAGGGACAACAGCAACATGTAACAAAGGTAACGGTGCATAATTTGGCTCCATTACAACTCACAACAGTCACCGACAAAACAACTGTCTTATACTAAACATGTTTTCCAAGCATACACAACACGCTAACATTTATTAGCGCCAGCCTATGGCATTTTACATTGTATAAATTCGCCTAGCGACTAGGGCTGCCACTAACGTGAATGTGGACATGCTAATATTCTTAAAAAAGAACATGGCTGTGTAGTTGCAGCAAGTTGTCAGTGACATACTTGGTCAGGCTCTGTTTGCACTATTTGCACTCTGTATTGACAGAGTAGAACTTTGATTTGGTTTTGCACATAATATTGTTTGCACTTGAAAAAAAAGCAAGAACTATTTAATTTTATTTATTTTATTTTAACTTTTATTTAGTTTCAATTTGTGGAAGAAGTTTATTAAAAGGTCATGCTTACATCATGCATGTAAAGAGTTATAATAAAACATTTCAAAATGCATGTGCAACTTGATTAAATAAAAGTCTGTTGGTCCAGTCATATATTTTGTCATTGTAGTTTTCTTAAAATCTCGTCTCGTCTCGTTCTCGTGAACCCAATATCGTGTCTCGTCTCGTCTCGTGAGCTGAGTGTATCGTCACACCCCTAATAATCAATTATCTAAATGATTAATAAGATAAGATAAACTTTATTGTCCCAAGCGGGAATTTGTTTTGGGCACATAGTGACAAAGCTTCATAGCAGATGAAACAATCATATACAAACAAGACACACAGTGGACAACCATGTAGTACGAAAGGCGCAGATTTGAATAACATAATAGTGCAATTAGAACTACTGGATGAAATAAATACATCAACTTTATCATATCAGGTAAGGCAAAAAGAATAAAAGCTCCTTAAGGTTGCACTAGCCCAGGATGTAATCATAAAAAGTGCAATAGAAAAGCTGTAGTATAAATAGTGCAAATAAAATACAGTAGTGCAAATTAAACTGTCACAAATAAAAACTTGAGTGCCAGTAGGACTGTACCAAGTGTGCAACAGGTCAATAGTAACAATAACAGCCCTGCTCTGCCAGGGAGACACCGCAGGGCCAGCAGATGAAGAGAGTGGCATAACCACGAGAACATTACAAGAAAAACAAAAGAAAACAAAAATTTTTGAGGCAAGTGTCAGGCAGGGGATCCGCAGCCATGAGCCTCCCCCTGCCTTGCAAATTGTAGGTGTCCAGAAGGAGGGACTACGGGGGCAATGGATCCACAGCAGTAGGCCCCCCACTGCCCTGACTGGGGTGGGGAGTGGAGGGGGGCTAGGGTAGTTGATCCACAGCAGTAGGCCTCCCCACTACCCTTAGTAGGGAGAGGAAAGGGGTGGAAGGGGCTATCGACATTAGAAGTACGTATTCGTTTATTAAGTAATGAGATGGAGGTGGGGATAAAGGACAGTTTAAAACGGTTACTCTTACATCTGCTAGCTCTGTAGCGCCTCCCCGACGGTAACATTCACATTCGAGAAAAAGAAAATGTGAGGGGTAAGGATTTTGTCTGAGTGCTGCACCCTCATATGCTGACTGAACTGACTGCTGACTTCAGCACTGACTTATAAGTGGGCATATAGCACAAATACGCTAATATTAACTTGTGATTCATCTTCACACAAGGCAGTGGCACTACTAGCTCCTTTTTAATTTGTCTTAATAATAACATTTATAATAGATAGAGGTTCCTGTTAAACAATTCAGGGAGTGGGATGAGCACATTTCAAGATTCATTTGGAATAATAAATGACCAAGAGTGAGATTCTCAACATTACAGCAGCCAGGGGAGAGGGGGGGGCATGGCTCTGCCTTGCTTTATTGATTACTATTTGTCTGCTCAGCTGAGGTATTTGGTATGTTGGTGTAACCCAGCCTATGAGGCTAAATGGAAAGACATTGACTTATCTTTCATGGACATACCTATTCAGTCTGTTTTAGGTTGTCCTGAGGGATTTAGTGAAGTCTGTCAACTGCAAAACCACTGTGTTGATTGTTCTTTGAAAGTTTGGTCAAAAGTGGTTAAAAGACTTCAGCTTTACACAGAAATTCGACTGTTGAGCTGACCTGCGTTCCACCCACACTTCCTCCCAGCATCACTGGACCATAAGTTCAAACAGTGGACTAGGCAGGGAATCACCTCTTTCTGCAGGATAATGAAAAATGGAAATTAAGTTGATTTTGAGGATTTAAGAAATTCTTTTGGGTTAGGCAAGGATGATATTTACAGATATTTACAGATCTGCCACTTTTTTGGAAAAGAAATAAAGACCCCTGATTTCGCAGAACCCTCAAGAATAATACAAATATTTATCGATACTTATGATTCAAAAAGTACTAAAGGAATCATTATACAAGAGCTTTATTTCACTAAATAGGAACACAACAGATTATATTAGACAGCGCTGGGAAAAAGAAGCCAATATAGTAATTTCAGATGAAACATGGCTCCAAATTTGGAAAAATCAATCCACTTCCACAAATTCTCTTTATTGGCGAGATTTTTGCTGGAAGAATTTGATCCGCTTTTTTATTACCCCGAATCAAAAGTCCAAATTCAGTAATTCACAGTTTTCTTGTTGGAGGGAGTGTGGTGTGGCTTCTGCAGACCATGGTCATGTCTTTTGGTCTTGTCCATATATTGTATCCTTCTGGAAAGAAGTGGGTCACTTAATTGCTGAGACGTTGGACATAACTCTTGATTTCTCATTTACCTGATTTTATCTTGGAAAAATTCCTGAAGGTCTCTGAAAAAGGGACATATACCTCGTAAAAAAAGCAATAACCAAATGTTGGCTTCAGCAAAACCCTCTTACCATGAGACTGTTTACGAACATTATAAACTCTATTTGTGGAATGGAGAAAATGACTTTTATATTGCGGCTTCAAATGATAAAGGAGATGAATACTGGGAAAATGGGATATGCCACACAAGACTCTTTATAACCCCTACACATCTCAGTATGTCTGTGTGTTTATGTACTGTACCTGTGCCTATTTTTTGTTTTGTTTTGTTTTTTATTGATACTGTACCAGCCATTTTGTTGTGTGTTTGAACAACACAAATAAAAATAATGTATAAACAAAAGAGAAAAAAAAGCCTAGCGAATAGAATAGAAAGAACTTTATTTATCCCCAAAGGGAAGTTCAGCTGTCCAGCAGTTCATAAAAGACAAAAAAAAAAACAACCACACTTCCCCTCATCAACAACAACACTTCAGTGGTATTAAAATAGACATATAAAATAAAATACGTTAAAATAAGCGCACAAATAGAAATTAAACAGTGTTAAACAGTCTTATTGCCGTGTTAAACAGTCTTATTGCTGTGGGGACGAAGGATCTCCTGAAACGCTCTGTTCTGCAACGCAGTGAGATGAGCCTCCTCTGTCGCTCCAGGAGGCTGTGGAGAGGATGTCTGCTATTGTCCATTATAGCTTTCTAGACGGTGGGCCAAACGCGTTTTTCATGTTGTTGATCCATCTCCATCGATAGAGTACACAGTTTTTTATGTGTGATATTGAACAATTCTATAAAGTCTGGGAAAATTTGTTGTGTGCCGTGGCCGTGCTGCTCTCTCCGGTTTTACGCACAGGCTCGGCTCCTTTCAAGGCCTCCATGTGAAGCACTCCTCCGGGGTTTTTCGGACCTAATTGTATTGCGGAGTTTTGCAAAGCGGCGACCGGATCTTTGCTCTCAAACCACAAACAAAATGTGATGGCACAACAGTCTCCTTCAGTACATTATTCTATGCTTTCTTTTGATTTTCACATTGGCTAGTCATCCTGTTTAATTTGTCTTCTGATTAAATCGGAACCGTTGAAACAAGTTGTAGGAAGCCTCTGCAAGTAATTGGTTGCTGTTAATCAGCAGTGCCGTGCACTATAGAGTCGATGCGCTGCTGGTTCTGCCGGCCTGAATAGAATATAATGTCTACTGTTGTGTACAGCCTTTATAGACTGAGCTGAGTAGTGATGCGCGGCTCAACCCGTAACCAACAGGAACCGCAAATGGACCTGTGGGTCGGGCAGCAGTGATCGCCTGTTAAATCACTCTGTAAATGATATTTTAATATTATTATTAAAATCTATAAATCTATAATCTATTACTGTCATGGCATCTGAAGGTGCTGGTGCGTTGAGCAGGTGACAGTCCGCGGTCATTTTCAAAACACACTTGTGTCAGGCACTCCAAAAGAAACTTAATGAAACTTTAAACAATAATTTGTTGTACAAAACAGGGGAAACAAACGTTGACAAAAACGGTTCCATAATTCATGTTAAATTCATAAGATAACGAAAAAACAGCTACAAGTTAGAGGGAATAATGATAAAGAGGTAAAACTTGGCATTTATCCACAGCCTCAGACGGATGCGCTCAAGCGTGCCGTGCGCTCAAGCTCCGTTGGTAGGCGATACTATATTTTCACATTTTTAACAATGCAATTTAAAAGTTTAGATTTTTATTGATAACCTACATTTACCAACAACAAAAAGACTACATTTAGCACCAAAAAATTTGTAAAAAAAAATAAATAAAAAAACGAATATCAAATACCAAATTTTCATAACGAATACCTACCCATAGAAACGAATATTCGAATATCCGAATATTTGGGTACAGCCCTAATATGTATGTAACATGATTGTATAATCTTAGAGTCTACACAGATCCCTTTGCAGGTGCTAAAAATGGCCAGTGTTCTGATTTATTTTTCTATGTATGCCTCCATTAATTTTCTTTTATATTGCTGATAATAGCCTACAGTCAGCGTTGTGACTAACGGCTAACAGTTAGTAACGTCAGTTGACTCCAACAAAGACACACAGACACTCCAATGTCGATTCAATGATGACTGTTTTACAAGCACTTTGGGATCTGGGGGAATACAAGCCCGGTCTCAGTAAAACTATTTAATATAAATAAAATCATAATCAAAGGAAACTTACAATACTAATAAATGATTTCCACATGACGAAGCTTAACGGATAACTTCGGTATTTTTCAACCTGGGCCCTGTTTCACCATGTGTATGTGTGTGTTCGATTCATAGGTACAACTCGTTTTAAAATTGGTTCAGTATTGAGGGAGGCGGATGCGGCCGGCAGCCGCGAAACGAGTTATAACGGCAGATGTGGGGGCAAATGCATTCCGTATAAATTTGCGCATTAAAAGTGTTTTTTTTCGCCACAGTCCGGGGGCCTGTTGTTCGAAACCTAGATAAGGGATTAAGCCAGGATATGTTGGTTATCCTGGCTTAATTTAGCGTTGATTCGGTTGTTCGAAAGCAGAGGCACATATGTTGTCATGGATATTTATTCTGTGCACTTAGCCTGGTCCCGACCAGGCTAACAGCCAGTCTTAGTTTAGCCTGGTGCCTCATCTGTCCATTCAGCTGTCACTGCGATCGGAAATCAATGTGTTTTATCGTCATTTCATGTTCTTATGTACGTCTTTGCTTCATTTTTGAACAAAATACATTAAGCCTACGATGAAAAAAAAAAAACCAAAACATTTAAAACATTATTTTTGTCATAGCCCAAACATACTTTGACATGCACATATCTTTACCAATAAAAGGATTAATTGTTGGAATAAACATACAAGTAGGTGTATTTTGGCATTAACACAATTAGTGTTTATTAGGTTTCATAACTGTATGACCTTCCCAAATTACATTCCCAGTTAACTGGACCAATAACTCCAGTGCACTTTACATCAATGAATGAAAACATGAAGATGAAACCACAATATTCTTTGACCTCATTCTATTTAAATGAAAAGTACTAAAATCAGTCACTGTCTGCTTTGAGCTGTGGAGAGAAAGAGAGAAATAATATTGATTAATACATTGCATCACTATGGAAGCCCATTTCCGCCACTTGATGGAAAAAAATAAGATCTATTAACTCGAAATAATGAGATACTAAGTCAAAATAATGAGATACTAAGTCAAAATTATGACTTACTAAGTCAAAATAATGAGATACTAAGTCAAAATAATGACTTGCTTAGTCAAAATAATGAGATAGTAAGTCAAAATAATGAGATACTAAGTCAAAATAATGACTTGCTAAGTCAAAATAATGACATACCAAGTCCAATAATGAGGTGAATGAGTACAGTTACAGCCTTCGACAATCCATACTCCTCATCTCTCAATCACGATGGATAACATCATAGAGGGTTACTAACTCAAAACAATGAGGTAATAAGTAATTTGATTGGACGAGAGGCATTCCGTGAGTGCTGATATAGAGTATAACATCACTGGGACTTGTAACAGTAAAATCACTCCGCTCACAGGTGTTATAAATATAAATACAGCCGTTAATTAACCAGCTGTCACACTCGCTACATTGACGCAAACTGACACTAGCGTTACACCAAGAAAATGGATATTTTCCCCCAAATCACATTTGAATTAAATTATGAGTGGTCGTCAGGAGAGGACGAGAAAAAGGAAAGCCAGGACTCTTCTGTGCAGACCTCCAGGTGTGTTTGTGTAACATCAGCCGACCTCGACAAACTGGAGAGGAGCAAAAATTTAGAACCTGTCATCAGGCACGAACGGTGAATACTCAATTCTGATTGGCTGCAGGGGTATCCGTGCCTGATGACAGGTTCTAAATTATTGCGCTGGGTCAACCGCTAGTTTGTAACCATAGCAACGGAGACTCAGAGCATAAACATGAGTGATTTTATCGCTTCAATTGTGATATTGCTTTTATACAACAGTTCATCAACAGCTTAAACAGCAATGCTGAGTAAGGAAATGTTAACAAAAGGTGATTAAATAAATTATTTAAGTATGTTATGTAGCTCCGCGAAAAAAAACAGTTCCCCCGGTCTGTTGCCAGGCAACGCAGCACACATGCCCAGTGTTGCCAAGTCCGCTTATTATAAGTGACTTTGGGCTTGCTTTCCTGTAAAGTTGCTTAAAAATATTGGTAGTCGCGGGTCGTGTTTTTTTGGGCTTGTTTCTAAAGCGTAGTTGCTTATTTGGGCTTGTTCCCATCTCCATAATAAGTTGTCAAGCAGATATTTTCGATGTTATTTAAACGTAGGATAGTTTGTCTTGCCTGTTCCCTCTGCTAATGTTAAATAATGTTAAAAGGTGGTTTAACTCCCTCTTGTGGTCATTGTCCTGAAGCTCAGGGGGGAGAAAAATAAATAAACTGTGTAGGCTACTGTGGGTAGTTTTGCAAAACATACAGTTTACCAATCTGTCCACATGGATGTAAATATTATTGACAATCTGTACCCACAGTTTAAAATCCGTCCCCACGGATTGTAAAACCATGCACACAGTTTATTTAATTTTCTCTCCCCGAAACCTAGGAGGGCTCTGGAGAAAAAGTCGCTTGTTTTGGGCTTGTTTTCACAGGCCTGGTTGCTTATTTGTCTCGCGAGATCTGGCAACACTGCACATGCCAGGAACTCACAAGCTAGCCCTTTGTATTTACATTGATCTGCAGCTGTGTAACTTCGTCCAGTTCGGCTGATGAAACGTTGGCAAACCTGGATGTTGGCACCGCCGGATTCAGCTTCCACTCTCCCTCATCCTCATCAGTATCTCAACAGATGATCATTGTTAATTCCTGACCATGTTCGCTTAATTTTTGCTCCTCTCCAGTTTGTCAAGGTCGGCTGATGTTACACAAACACACCTGGAGGTCTGCACAGAAGAGTCCTGGCTTTCCTTTTTCTCGTCCTCTCCTGACGACCACTCATAATTTAATTCAAATGTGATTTGGGGGAAAATATCCATTTTCTTGGTGTAACGCTAGTGTCAATTTGCGTCACTGTAGCGAGTGTGACAGCTGGTTAATTAACGGCTGTATTTATATTTATAACACCTGTGAGCGGAGTGATTTTACTGTTACAAGTCCCAGTGATGTTATACTCTATATCAGCACTCACGGAATGCCTCTCGTCCAATCAAATTACTTATTACCTCATTGTTTTGAGTTAGTAACCCTCTATGATGTTATCCATCGTGACTGAGAGATGAGGAGTGTGGATTGTCAAAGGCTGTAACTGTACTCATTCACCTCATTATTGGACTTGGTATCTCATTATTTTGACTTAGCAAGTCATTATTTTGACTTAGTATCTCATTATTTTGACTTACTATCTCATTATTTTGACTTAGCAAGTCATTATTTTGACTTAGTATCTCATTATTTTGACTTACTATCTCATTTTGACTTAGCAAGTCATAATTTTGACATAGTATCTCATTATTTTGACTTACTATCTCATTATTTTTGACTTAGTATCTCATAATTTTGACTTAGTAAGTCATTATTTTGACTTAGTATCTCATTATTTTGACTTAGTAAGTCATTATTTTGACTTAGTATCTCATAATTTTGACTTACTATCTCATTATTTTGACTTAGCAAGTCATTATTTTTGACTTAGTATGTCATTATTTTGACTTACTATCTCATTATTTTGACTTAGTATCTCATAATTTTGACTTGGTAAGTCATTATTTTGACTTAGTATCTCATTATTTTGACTTAGTAAGTCATTATTTTGACTTAGTATCTCATCATTTTGACTTAGTATCTCATTATTTTGAGTTAATAGATCTTATTTTTTTCCATCAAGTGGCGGAAATGGGCTTCCATACATCACAGTCATGCTTACAATGTGCATTAAAACCACTTCTCTAGTTTCTTAATTTCTAAGTCCAATTTCCTTAAGGTTTTTCTTTTAATTTGTCAATTTGTCTTACACTGCAAGACGATCCAAAGTCAGACCGTCCACATAACACCACTGGTTGATTAATGAATGAATAAAGTGATTGATTCCATGTACAGTATACTGGAATAATGTACCTTGTATGAAGAGGGCGGTTTCTGTAGGTGGGACAGAGTCTGTAGCCGGTTCTGATCCAGGGCGAGCTCTTCTGCTTGTGTGAAATCAGCAATTGGTTCCCGAGTAATATTATATCCACTGCTCACCTTTAAGGTGAAGTGTACAACTGTTAATTTGTGGAAGGAACTTTAATTGTAATTATGGCAGATTCATTTGCGCAGCAAGTTTTTAGATTACTTACACATTCAGTTGGTCCACAACACGGTGTGGATGCATGTGAATGACGTTCACGTCGGCTTGCTGAATGTGCAGGATTGTCCAGTGGCCTGTTTTACTCCACCAGTCTTTTAACTTGATGTTCTTTTTCTGCTATATGTGTTTTTATGTATGCAACATGTTCCCTGTCTCCACGACAAATTTCTCCCCGGTGGAGACTAATAAACTAACCTAACCTAACCTAACCTAACAATTGTTTGCCACGCACTCCCTCTGCTTTATTATCGCTGCAGTGTTTTCTTTCTTCGTGGTTATATGTTTTACCTCTTCATAAGTGTCCATGATGACACGCCGCTCACTGGGTGAGAAGTATGCGGCACGTGCCCTCTCCGTTGCTGCATCGGTGAATCTGTGATCGATCTCGGGGTCTATTTAAGAAAGCCGTGGACGCGCACTCACCTGAATAAGTTACACCTGGCTTGACAAAGCCGCGCCTCCTCAGCCTGTCTTGGTGTTCGAACAACCAACTAAGCCAGGATGGAGTTAGGGGAATTTGTCCAGCCTCGCTTTTCCGCTTATCCTGGATTGGTTAATTCTACTTTCGAACAACGGGCACCGGCTCATATCTCCAACGTAATCTCTGTCAACAGCATGCAAATCGTCTGTCTTGCCTTCACTTCCTCTGGGCTGTGTAGCGACATGTCACGTGACCTGTTGCCGGAGGTAAACAGACGAGCCATGCTCAGAGCCGGGGCCCGTTGTTCGAAAGTAGAATTAACCAATCCAGGATAAGTGGGAAAGCGAGGCTGGACAAATTCCCCTAACTCCATCCTGGCTCAGTTGGTTGTTAGAACACCAAGACAGGCTGAGGAGGCGCGGCTTTGTCAAGCCAGGTGTAACTTATTCAGGTGAGTGCGCGTCCACGGCTTTCTTAAATAGACCCCGAGATCGATCACAGATTCACCGATGCAGCAACGGAGAGGGCACGTGCCGCATACTTCTCACCCAGTGAGCAGCGTCTCGTCATGGACACTTATGAAGAGGTAAAACATATAATCACGAAGAAAGGAAACACTGCAGCGATAATAAAGCAGAGAGAGAGTGTGTGGCAAACAATTGTGGACCGACTGAATGCGTAAGTAATCTAAAAACTTGCTGCACAAATTAATCTGTCATAATTACAGTTAAAGTTCCTTCCACAAATTAACAGTCGCACACTTCACCTTAAAGGTGAGCAGTGGATATAATATTACTCGGGAACCGATTGCTGATTTCACACCGGCGGAAGAGCTCGTCCTGGATCAGAACCGGCTACAGACTCTGTCCCACCCACAGAAACCGCCCTCTTCATACAAGGTACATTATTCCAGTATACTGTACATGGAATCAATCATTTTATTCATTCATTAATCAACCAGTGGTGTTATGTGGACGGTCTGACTTTGGATTGTCTTGCAGTGTAAGACAAATGGACAAATTAAAAGAAAAACCTTAAGGAAACTGGACTTAGAAATTAAGAAACTAGAGAAAGAAATGATTTTAATGCACATTGTAAGCATGACTGTGATGCAATGTATTAATCAATATTATTTCTCTCTGTCTCTCCACAGCTGACTGATTTTAGTATTTTTCATTTAAATAAAATGAGGTCAAAGAATATTGTGGTTTCATCTTCATGTTTTCATTCATTGATGTAAAGTGCACTGGAGTTATTGGTCCAGTTAGCTGGGAATATAATTTGGGAAGGTCATACAGTTATGAAACCTAATAAACACTAATTGTGTCAATGCCAAATACACCTACTTGTATGTTTATTCCAACAATTAATCCTTTTATTGGTAAAGATCTGTGCATGTCAAAATATGCTTGGGCTATTACAAAAATGTTTTAAATGTTGTTGTTTTTTGTAGGCTTAATGTATTTTGTTCAAAAATGAGGCAAAGACGTACATAAGAACATGAAATGACTGTAAAACACATTGATTTCCGATCGCAGTGACAGCTGAATGGACAGATAAGGCACCAGGCTAAACTAAGCCTGGTTGTTAGCCTGGTCAGGACCAGGCTAAGTGCACAGAATAAATATCCATGACAACATATGTGCCTCTGCTTTCGAACAACCGAATCAACGCTAAATTAAGCCAGGATAACCAACATATCCCGGTTTAATCCCTTATCTAGGTTTCGAACAACAGGCCTCTGGTCAGAGCGGAGTTGGTTGTCCCGGAGTACAGTTGAGAGTTTTGCTGCATCAATTGAAAACAATGGTTCGTGTTTGTGCTTATCCGACTTGCAAGAACAGGATGGCGCGCAACACCCCGCACAGCTTTCATAGGCTGCCTTTGTCGGACGGCGAGATGCTGAAGTTGTGGCTAATTGTGCTACAAATGGATGCTAACACTCCTGTCCAGACGCTGCGCCTCGCAGACCATCGCGTCTGCAGTGCACACTTTTCCCGAGATGACTACTGCCAGCCCAAGAGGAGAAGACATCCAATCCCGAAACAAGTCGGATAAGCACAAACACGAACCATTGTTTTCAATTGATGCAGCAAAACTCTCAATTGTACTCCGGGACAACCAACTCCGCTCTGACCGGCTCTGAGAATGGCTCGTCTGTTTACCTCCGGCAACAGGTCACGTGACATGTCGCTACACAGCCCAGAGGAAGTGAAGGCAAGACAGACGATTTGCATGCTGTTGACAGAGATCACGCTGGAGATATGAGCCGGACTGTGGCGAAAAAAAAAAACACTTTTAATGCGCAAATTTATACGGAACGCATTTGCCCCCACATCTGCCGTTATAACTCGTTTCGCGGCTGCCGGCCGCATCCGCCTCCCTCAATACTGAACCAATTTTAAAACGAGTTGTACCTATGAATCGTACACACACATACACATGGGGAAACAGGGCCCAGGTTGAAAAATACCGAAGTTATCCTTTAATAACCGTTAAATAACAAATTACATGGTCAACGGTCTAACTTTGACCAGGATCAAAGACTTAATATATTACAAATTACATAAAAGACACTATTGATACAGATGAACCAGTACACATAGATAATCACTCTGAATGTCAGTATAGTTATAATTAGTAATAAAGTCTCTCTCAGATCAGCTATATATTAATATTTACAGGTTTCCATTTAACAGTCACACACTCACCTGGGGGATACAAGCCCGGTCTGACTTGTTCCCCCGGTGATGGGCTTTATAGCTGCATTGTTACCTTGGATACTGTGTAGCCAAGTATTAAATTTGAAATATAAGATAACAGCATAAAAACATGAAAATAACACAGATATGTACACCTTACAACTATTAAATATAGGTAAAATTACTGGCAAAATTATGTTCTATATTCCAAGATTTTGCTATTAGACAGAGTGACCATTTAAAGCTCAACTGATGTATTTCATGTAACATGCAAGAGGCATATGTTACATTTGCTTCTCATATTGTTCAAAAGAGTAATTTTAATATATATGTATATATTTCTTAATAATAGACCCTAAACTGACTAGTTTATAAGCTTCTAGAGTCTAATGTATGACCTGATAAACTACAACATACAACAAGTGATGAGTCTGAGTCGTTTTCTCCACTTGATTTGATTTTTTTTTTAATGCCATCTCATTTGCATAAACCCAAACACATGTTTACCTTAGCTAGCACATCTTCAGCTAAGGATGCATCCTGGAAAATATGCTGTATGCATGTAGCAGGCAGCACAACTCTAATGACTAATATCATACAGTTTTCAGCTGAAAGTTGGGCAGCATTTGTAAAAAGTTCTCTGGAGTGGGTCAGTTTTGATACTAAAGAAAGCCAAGTTGCAGCAATAGCTTTAGAAAAATATGATTTAAAGGAAAATGTCTTTGTGTGCCAGCTAATGTTGGCTACCACCGAGAATGTTATATGCAATATACCAACAGAAGAAACATTGAGAGAGCTCGCAAGAGTAAAGAGAGGGCAATACATGGATACAGCTCGAGCTAAAGGTCTGGACTGTTTTTTTTACTGTATCCTGCCACTTTGAAAATCAAGGACGGTGCTCAATACCAGGCCTTCGCCTCCCCCACAGAAGCAGAGGATTTCCTGGTGTCTCTGCTGACCCCGCGCCCAGAGTCCGCCACGGGGGATGACGATAATGCGCCCCCGCCTTGACTACAGGTTCGTCTCGGACACTGCTGCTGCTGAAATCGGCCTTAGTATGGTATTTATTCGGCTAAAGGCCTGTTGGACCAGAAGCTCTACATGTGTGAGCTGCTGATACGTCTCACTTTGTTTCGTCACAGGACAGCTGTTTATCCTGCTGTCACTCGACATAAAGGTCTGACCTTGAACTCCTGACACACCAACTGCCTGAGACTTTTCAGCTGGTAAGCTGTCAATCAGCCTGTTCTGGATATATATGTTTAGCATGGGTCATCGCTATGTTTAGGTGTAGCTATATTTAAGCCCATAATTAGCCCACTGATTGTTTTATGTTTTGTGGGCACTGTGGTAGCTATGCGGGTTATGAAAAATCGTACAGTTAAACGCATGTTCGTTGTTAACCGAGTTACTATTGAGTAGGGGTGACCCCGAATAGTCGATGATTCTGTGATTTGATTCGGAGAAGTCTGATTCGACTACCAGTCTCACTGTCGAATCGTCGCAAAATGTGGTTATGAAACAAGACCGTGCCATTCTGACTATATGGGGGTGCTGAACATTTTGATTTGACATAGAATGTATTTGTTTTCTAGTAATTCATGATATATAGCCTATTTTGATACAAACATCAGCCTAATTTCTGTTAATAAAAAATTGAAAATGACTTTCCGAAAATAGACCTCCATTCTTCGTAATGACGGGGTCTCCCATTTTTTCTGAAGGCCCTGCTATTCTGAATATTGCGGACAACGCCTCCATTCCGAAACCCCGCCGTTCCGAAACCCCCCCCACTCCGAAATTGATTTTCAAGTCCATATTTCTCCGAGTTTCCTGCATCAAACACTGCCGCCCGCTCTCCGGCCGCACTCACACAATTCTGAAATAAGCTGTACTACAGAAGGTTGAAATGAATGTTTCACTCATTGTTTTTTATTGAAAATATGTCACTGTCCTCAGTTATGGGGAGGGCGGGGATGAAAGGATCACTTTTTAATATTTCCCTCTCTGTACAGAGATGCATTTATTTATAATGAACACATTTTATAGTGAGCAGCATAAATATGTCCCCATTGACTTGGGGAGAGAGAGGTGAGCAAGATGGCAGACTAGAACTCTTCTCCCTCCAAATTGTTTGAACCAAACTTGCTCACTGCCAGGTTTTGGAATCTCTTCTTAACTTTCATCAGGCGAAAGCTTACAATCTGTGCTTTCTGCTATGTCGAAACAAGGTCGGAACAATAGTAGATCTAGAGACGCTTTTAAAAAACTGGTGTGTGAGGATGAAGAGGAGGAATCTGAGAGCCTCCTCACAATGGCCTCTCTTGAAGCTGTTCTTAGGAAACACTTCAGCAATGCTGAGAAGAATGCCAACGAAAGATTTGACCGCATAGAGACTCAGCTTGATAACATGCAAGCGACTCTGAGTAAACACACCGAGGAGATTGACAAACAACGCATCATCTCCGCCAAACTTCAGGAGTGCATAAAGAAAGCGGAGACTACAGCTTCAATACATGGCAACTCTCTGGACCAGATCCAGTCCAAACTGTCAGAGAGGCTGCTGCAGCATGGTAATGACACCAAAAAGTAAAAACAGTAAGTTAACAGTTACAGACCAAAGAGCAGCTAACGCTGGAGCTTTTTAATACTTCGGTTGTTCATAAGATAAACAGGGTAAAAGCTTCACACATCTGTGTGAAAAAGCATATTTTACAAGATTGATCTTGGATTTTATGAATCAATATCTGGTCATTCAAATGAAGATCGATTTGAATTGGAATAATCAGGGGTTTTTTTAACCCTGCACTAGTGATGACTTGGGACTTTTGAAACAGTCTACTGAATTTGTAATGACCTATAATTAAAATAAACAGACTAACTTACTTGCATACAGTGTGGCACTTTCCCTTTTCCATTAAACTTTTTTTTAATTCTTATTTGTGCAATAGCTTGATCATTTTTTTTTTTTTTAAAATTGTATATACTTTATTAATCCCCCTGAGGGGACATTAATTTTTTTCACTCTTGCTGTAAACACAGGCCCGAAAGACACACACATGCACAAACAGCACCTATACATGCCCTAAGTGGAGAGATGTCAGAGTGAGGGGGCTGCCTTGGTCAGGCGCCCCAAGCGGTTGGGGGGTTTGGTGCCTTGCTTAGGGGCACCTCGGCACCTTGGCTAGGGCCCCGGCAGTGCTTTTCGCCATTGGTTTGTATGGTTGGAACTCTCTCCACCTAGCCTTAAAGTCCATATTCTTGCTTACTGGCTTGGTTTGACTCCTGGGTTGCTTGGGGCTATTTCTGGATCCACACATTGTTATTGATATCTCATTGCTTTTTGAAGATATTCAAAAATGAACTTTAAAGGGGGCGTGACTCAGCAAATGACTCCACGACATTTGGACCAATCGTCACTGTTTTGCTAAATGGAATGCAATGAATGGAAAAAAAATGATGCTTGTTCATTGGTAAATGGATTTGTGGCACTATAGTGCCTTGGTCTTCCAACCACTCAAAGCGCTTTTACACTATGTGCCACATTTATCCATTAACACACCCCTTTACACACTGGTGGCCAAGGTTACTGTACAAGGTGCCACCTGCTACTCGGTTTGTTTGTTTTTTTTAAGTTAGTTAGTTATTGAGACCCTCACACATGGCTCAGCCATTGGGAGCAATTTGGGGTTTAGTACCCTGCCCAGGGATACTTAGGTATGTGGACTGGAGGAGCCGGAGGTTGAACCGCTGATTTTCCAGCTAGTGGAAGACCTGCTCTAACTGCTGAGCCATAGCTGTCACAGAGAAAGGCTGACAGAGACCATACAGTAAATGGGCAGGGAATTGCAGAATAAGTTAATAATTGTCTGTGGGTTAGTCACAATGAGTGCCCTTTTGACCATTATCATTAAAAAAATATTCATTGGTGCGGCTTTTATGCCAATAAGTTCATCTCCTGTTTTTTTTTTCTCCTTGTCCTCCCAGGCTGCAGAGGCGTTTCTCGTCATGTTATTCTCAGATGCCAACCTGTGTGCCATCCATGCCAAGCGGGTCACAGTGTTCCCCCGTGACATTCAGCTAGCCAGGAGAATCCGTGGAGTGGATAACCTGTAAAAACAACCCAGTACAGAGTGGACAAGCCAGCAACATTCTTTGTTCTTCACTCTGTTCTGGTGCTATGATACTGCATAGTTGGGAATGTGGGTTTAAATTTTCCTGGGAAAAGAAATGTGTGTTAGTAGATCATCACAGGTTTTATGAAAAGATACCAGGTTCACATTCAGGTCCTTTGTGTTTGCTTCAGGTCACCTTTACAAATTGAATAAGCAGATGTATCTTTTCATACTTACTAAGATTATAGATCTGTTGTGCTGTGTTAATTTTGATATATTTTTAATGTGTACACAATGTTACCCATTCAGAAAACTTGATAAAAAGCAAATCTTTTTCTATTACATTCCTGATGTCTTAAACTGGTTTGTTATTATTTCATGACATTACACATCTTTGTATGATGTTATCAGGAATATTGTCTTCATCTTCTAACCGCTTCATCCTCTTGAGGGTTGCGGGGGGGGCTGGAGCCTATCCCAGCTGACATCGGGCGAGAGGCGAGGTACACCCTAGACAGGTCGCCAGACTATTGCAGGGTTGACACATAGAGACAAACCACCATTCACACTCACATTCACACCTACGGACAATTTAGAGTTATCAATTAACCTAGTCCCCAAACTGCATGCCTTTGGACTGTTTTTCACTTAAATAGAAAGGCAAGCCAAAGAGGCCAGTTCTCAGTTAAGCGATTGCGGGATTATTTTTTCATACCTCTTGATGTCCATTTAATTTTTTTCTTTTTTTTTTTTTTTTTCTTTAAATTGGTCCTTGAGGGTGGAGATGAGTGGCCAATCAGATCTGATTATATCTGTACTCTGAGCCAGCTGGGGCACCCTGTGAGGCAGGAAGAACAGGTGCTGAACCTACTGTCAGTATAGATGCTGTAAGCATGATCTGTCTGCAATAAAATAAAAGCAAATCTCAGGTTAGTGCTCACAGATGAGAATGGGTCCGAAAACCCAGAGAAGTGAAAGCCAACAGGTAGTCTGAAAGAGAAATAGGTCCCCATGTACCCATATGGCATTTTCTGTAACTTGTTCTAAGTCAACTAATGACCTATGGGTTTCCTACTTCCTCATATCATGCCAGGAAACAAATGAAAGGGAGGATGAAGAGATGTCTGTGTCCTGGATACTTCCTACTGCCAACTTGAAGACCAATTTTATGGCATGCAGGTAGAGCTATGTTGTCTGTCTCCTGGTCTGACTGAAGGGTATGGATCCTGGTGACTTCAACTTGGCACGAACACCCCAATCCATGGTAGCTTATATTCCTGACAAACTATCTAACAATACAAGACCTTATTGAAGTTTACTAGGTGTGAATCAGTCAACTTTCTCCATCTGATGATGACATTAAGTGATGAGCTGTTTCTTCTCTGATGAGAGCAGCTGTCTTGCACTTTGCCAACTAGGTTATTGCCTCTTTACTCTGCCAGACCTAAGGTACATCTCATGTCTCTTTGTTATAATTTCCTTGCTCCTCTCTTGAGTCGTTCTGTTGTGCCATTCCAGAGACCGTCTCTAAGCTCTTCTCTGCGTTCCAATACCCATACTACATACTATATAGTACGCCAGAAATGGATTTAGTGGGTGCGCTCTGAATCACTTACTTTTTCTTTTTACTTTCAGAAGGTACTGTAACTGCCCATGAAAAGTACATACTGTTGGATGCAGTATGAACACAACTGTGACTTA
Source organism: Epinephelus cyanopodus (assembly GCA_026686955.1). Taxonomy (NCBI): domain Eukaryota; kingdom Metazoa; phylum Chordata; class Actinopteri; order Perciformes; family Serranidae; genus Epinephelus; species Epinephelus cyanopodus. The sequence goes on along the minus strand of CM048932.1, from coordinate 271,162 downwards.
CTATTTTCTCATAACAGTACGCCCTGAACTTTGACCCTGTTACTCAAATATCTGTTACCATGGAAATATAACAAATTGCTTTTCACCGAGTCAACCCTGACAGCTCTGCTGCTGTTGTTTTACACTAAGTAATAACTGCGTCCATTGTAGATTATAACATATTGTATTCACGATAGTAAAATGACTACAGGCTACAGTCATGGTAATCATAAGTGCTATATCATAGGCAACTGGACTTGCTTGCGTTTCTTGCAGACATTTCACTTCTCATAACAAGATTCTTCAGTTCTAAATGACTGGTACGGAGTTGCAGCCAGGAGTGCACAGATTTATACATTAGGGAAACAAAACAACCACTCCACAAGCGCATGGCACAGGAGAGCCAGCTCCTCCTTCTCCTCCTCCTCCTTCTTCGTCTTCTTCTTTTCTGCTTCTTCTAGGGAGGGCCAAAATACACTCCAAAAATAATGCAGATTCTGGTTTTAATGAATCTCCTTTTTGCAAATGCTAAATTAGCGACTAGGAAAAGCCGAAAAAATAATCTTGTTGGAGTGGGCTGGACTGATGTAGTGCTCTGTCTGAAGGGTTTGGTGACAGCTCGTCTGAGGGTTGAATATGCATTTTATAAACTAATAAAATAATAATTTGAATGGTTTAAGATGTGTGGGCTGTTAGGCAGGTTCTGTGCTCACTGGGGAATGGTAGAAACCTCAGGAAGAGCAACTGAGGAGGAATCCCTCTTCCAGGACGGACAGACGTACAATAGATGTCGTACAGAACAGATCAACATGATAAATTAACAGTAACCCGTATGACATAATGAGACAGAAAAAGACGGAGAGAGAGAGAGATGCAGGACAGACGGTAATGACAGTAGCTTACAACAGCAATAATTAAGGTAATATTATAATTAATATTACAGGCTATTTTGGTACAATACGTTGAAAGTATATCAATATCTGATAGTATACATATGTGACAATAACAGTAGAAATATGAATAATGATAACAGCAGCAGCAGGAAGCATCTGGCCGAACCACGACGGCAGCACAACCACACATCACACTATCCAGGCACCGGTGCAATATAAGTTAACCTGCGAGACAGTGGAGCACAGAGGCTCCAGAGAAGAAGCCGAGTTAGCACAATGCAGTAACAGGATGTGAGAGAGGGAGAGAAGGTGCCCGGTGTATTACAGGGGGTCCCCCGGGAGACTAGGCCTAAGTCAGCCTAACTAGGGGCTGGTACAAGGCAAGCCTGAAGATGCAGTTGTGTTTCTCAAAATGGATTCCCACTGAGCATTTGTCTTAGCGACACCTAAGTCCTTCTCACATTGATGTTTTATGTGGCATAGGCTGTCAGGAGAGGCCAGGGATAACAACTTATACAAAACTGAAACCACTCTCCTCCCCGTGACAATTTTCCTGAACTTATTGTCTAAATCACTATTGCAACCAGTGTTGACATTTTTTAATATATGTACCCTCAGGGCATGATGGTACTGAGGACCCAGAAAAAAATAAGCATCTATGTAAAGATTTAACTACCTCATATGAGAATTTTATTATAGGGTTATCCAATTTAAAGTTAATTTTAGGATGGAAAAATAAAGCTGCTAATGACACAGATTTACTATATTCTGCCAGAACCTTCTCTTCGGTCCACTTCCAACTGCCAGTTTCATTCTTGTTCATACAGGCCCATGACAGGGGAAATCTAGCATTGTAGCAGTAATTATAAACATCCGGGACACCCAATCCCCCACTTGTCCTAGGTCTCGACATTTTTTTGTGACTAATTCTTGGCGGCTTATCCTTCTACAAGAAACCTGTGAGCAAATTATTAATTTCTTTCAACCAATGTGGTGGAAATTTTAATGGTATGGCAGACATTAGAAATGACAGTCTAGGTAGGATATTCATTTTTATAACTTCTACTATGCCCCATAAAGATATGGGCAAGACTGTCCATCTCTTAACATCCTCCCTGATTGCCTTCAAAAGTTGTGGTCCATTTAAATCAAAAATCTTATCTATGGGGGACTGGATGTTTATTCCAAGACATTTTATGCCATGAATTCTCCATTGGAATGGGGCAGAACCAAGATGTGACGAGTAGGTCCGATGGTTCAAGGGGATAGCTTCACTCTTAGTATAGTTTACCTTGTATCCTGATAAAGCCCCAAATGCATCAATCAACTTCATCACCTGAGGTACAGACTGGGACGGTTGTGTTAATGTTAATAATAAATCATCCGCAAACAAATTAACCTTAAAATCATATCCCCCAATATGTACACCTGAAATTTTTGCCTCTGACCGTATAGCACATGCCAAAAGTTCAAGGGCAAGTAAAAACAGGGATGGTGAAACAGGGCAGCCCTGCCGGGTAGATCTCATAAGATGAAAAAGTTCTGATATCATACCGTTAGTTTTAACTGATGCAACCGGATTATTATAGAAAGCCCTAACCCATTGAATGATGGTTGGCCCAAAACCATATTTAGTGAGCACACAGAACAAATAACGCCATTCTATCCTATCAAAGGCTTTTTCTGCAACCAGCGATATAGCTATCGCTGAATGCTGCAAAGAACTTGCCTCTGACATTACATGAAAAAGCCTCCTCATGTCATTAGAGGCAAGGCGGCCGTTAATAAATCCTACTTGATCCAGATGTATCAATGAGGAAATTACAGACTCCAAACGCCTTGCAAGAATTTTAGCTAACAACTTATAATCATTATTTAATAAACTTACAGGACGAAAACTGCTCATTTGTGAATGGTCCTTTCCTGGTTTACGCAGTAAAAAAATTAAAGCTTGGGACATACTATGTGGCATAGAGTTGTTAGCTATCATATCATTAAATAACAGTTTAAGAAGGGGGACTAAATCTTGTTGAAAGCACTTGTAAAATTCACTAGTGTAGCCATCGTTGCCTGGTGACTTTAAGGCAGAAATAATCTCATATTCACTATCTGGTGACTCCAGACTATCTCTCTCTTCCTCTTTTAGACTTGGTAGTGAAATGTCCTTGAAAAAGATGTCCATGTCCTTCTCTTCAATAGAGCCCTCTGACTGGTAAAGTTTAATATAGTATTCTTTAAAGGCTTTATTGATTTGAGTTTGCTCAAAAATAGTTGATCCTGAATCATCACAAATAAAAGGTATTGATTGTTGGTTTTCCAATTGTTTTAATCTTAGTGCCAGCATTTTTCCTGCTTTATCACCTGATTCAAAATGTTTGATATTAGAATGCAAACACCCCTAGAGGCTGGTGTCGAGTAGATCTGGCCAACCCATCTCTGTCTCAGTTTAACACACTCAGCATCCTTCAACCTTCCTCCTTCAAGCATCCTTCTCCTGCAACATTGCAGTGGGTAGGAAAGGGGGGTGGGGGGGAGACCATCACAATGGGTGGTTATCCCACAAATAACACAGGGACAAAATGTCTGTCCCTCGTCCATGAACCAAAGATGTGCGTATCAGTCTAGCGTTCCAGCCCTTTCTTACACTTTAAGTGTCATGTTTAACCCATAATAATAACAACCCACGGTGTGCTGGATAAATAAAGATGCAACAGAGTTCACTTATTAAACAACGTCCCGTAAACAAAAAGAGTGTCATTATGTTGCTTGATGGTTAGTTCACTAACCTGTCTTGGTCCCGTTTCTTAGCCAAAGGTCCATGGGACCCATTTACGCAGATCTTGACGCGCTTCCTCAGGGGTTTTGTAGATTAATTTCTCCCCTTGCAGCATTACCAGCAGTCTGGAAGGATAAAGCATCCCAAAGCGAATATTTGCACCCCTGAGGGCTTTTTTCACATCCTTGTAAGCGGCGCGTTGCTGTTGTATCTCCACTGGAAGGTAAGTCTCGTCTTAAATGTGGAGACGATGTCTGCCTCCCAGACCGCAACAGGAAGATGATGCCACATGAGAGGGGCCAGATAGCTGAAGGCTCTGGCTCCTGATCTACTAGAGACTATAGGGACCACGAGTAACCCTGCATTCTCAGCGCAGTGTTCTGGTGGGATAATAGGGCACTATGAGCTCTCTAAGATATGACGGAGCCCGACCTTTTAGAGCTTTATAAGTTAACAGTAGGATTTTAAATTCAATTCTGGATTTTACAGGGAGCCAGTGCAGAGAAGCTAAAACAGGACAAATATGATCTTGTTTCTTAGTTCCTGTTAGTACACGTGCCGCTGCATTCTGCATTAGCTCGAGAGTTTTTAAAGACTTATTAGAGCTACCTGATAATAGGGAGTTACAGTAATCCAGCCTAGAGGTAACGAAACCGTGGACCAATTTTTCTGCATCTTTTTGGGTCAGGATAGGCCTAATTTTCGCAATATTACGCAGATGAAAAAATGCAGTCTGTGAGTTTTGTTTTACATGAGAATTGAAAGACAAATCTTGGTCAAATATTACTCCGAGGTTTCTTATTGTAGGGCTAGAGGCCAGAGAAACTATGTCATCAGATAAAGAGTCTCTGAGTTGTTTGGGGCCAACTTCAGTTTTGTCTGAATTTAACATAAGGAAATTGGTGCTCATCCAGGTCTTTAAGGCAATTATGAAGTTTAGTTACTTGATTAGTTTCTCCTGGCTTCATCTATAAATACAATTGTGTATCATCCGCATAACAATGGAAATTTACAGAGTGATTTCTAATGATGTTACTTAGGTTCCATCGCTTCTCTTTTTCAGCTGAGAAGCAACATTAAAGGTCTGTGCAGATGAAGACTATTAAGTTCACTCTATTTACTACTACTGTCATTGTCATCTTTACATTTATTGTATGTGCACAAACATTTTGCACAGGTTAGTCAGTTTGGCCCTGATTTTCTGATGTGTTATTGTTTCTTTGTACATGATTTCTTCGGGCCACCACAACAGGACATGTATTGTTTGTTCCTGCCTCCCTTTACTTTCTTTAGCGCCTCTGCGTTATGATACCTTGTTCATTATCTTAACTCTATGGACTTCTCTAGCTTCTCTCTGAACTATACAGCTTCCAAATGCATCACTGTGTTCTTCGCTGTTACAACACTTATTCTTTTTCCACATCTTGCACATCTTAACTTTCCTTTACACTGCTGTGCTGTGTGCCCCATTCTTGGACATGTATAACATCTGAGAGGTTTGGGAATGTATTCCCTCACTTTGTGGTTCATGCAACATTTGGACTGATGTAGGGAACATTTTCTCAAACTGAACTATTACTGACAGGGTTTCCTTTAAAGTGCCATCTCTTTTGCTCTTAATCCTTCAGGCCTCCACTACTTTTCCTCCTTGAACCTCCTCTTTATTTTCATTAACATGCTTAGTGGGATTTCAGGAATGACTTCTTTCAGATTTGCCACTGTTCCTGGGACATGAGCTTTCATCTTTTTCCCTTTTAGTGACAACACTCCGAGTATCTTTTCTTGCGGTTGTTTGCTAGCTGCATGTATTAACACTCGTTTGATGTTCATAAATCTGTCAAATTTAATTTTACCAATCTCATCTTCAGATGCTCTGGTAAGTTTAATCAGGTGATAGTGCCCACCATCCTGATTGAAATCAGTCAGGATGGTGGGCACTGGTGACTGTCCACTCATTTTTCCTGTGTCCATAATTGTCATTCATTCTGACTGCTTTTCCGTTTTTGTTAACATTGGCTCTGCAGGTGGTCTCACTATTATCCATCCAACTTTTTACTCTTGGTAGCTTCTCTCTTTCTCTCATAGCCCTCTTAAGCCTCGCTGCTCTAGATTCAATCCACTCCATTTCACTCCCAGTCTCTCCATCTGAGGTAGCTGACATGATGTTACAGAGTACAGTTTATGCTAATCCACCAAAATTAAACCCAACCATGTTTACACGTCCCTCCTCCTTCCAACCAATCAGCTTGGAACAAGTGGGCAGGATAAACTATTTTAGGAGCGCTTGTTGACATATATCGAAATTGCTAAATGGGTGGGGGTGTGAGCAACAGCATACACATCACAGCTTTCAGTTTAAGTGTTCGGATATGAATCCCATTGTGAAGCGGGATGACACAGAGAGAAGTTGACTGGAAGTCTGTTTCAAAAGACAGTCAGTCAGATTTTAATTATCATTACAATTTTTGAAGTATATTTCTAAACTCATTCTACTCCAGTAAAAATCTGGAGTGCAACGTAACTCCAAACTATGACGTTGCACTGAGGGAGAGGTAATAGTTTCCAACAGATTCCAACTGTTGACAAAAGTCCTCTGATAATTTAAACATAAAACAGTAGGGTTTTTTTTGACATACTGTGTGAAACTGTGAGTGTTTGTAGTCTTTATTTTTTTTACTAAAAGCCATAAACAGTCTAATAACTGAAACTGAAAACTACAGTCTTCCAGCTCTTCCAATGTGGCTGCCAAATAATTTGCAGGCACTGCAACAAACAAAATCTTTTATTAGAAAACTACTGTGTTTACAGGCAATGATGCTGTGAAGATACTGAACAACCTGCTTAAAGTATATTGACCACAGTCTTTCTCTTCATGTAGTATAATGATGTATTACTATATATTTAGTATATCTGATTCCACACAAAGCATTTCAATGTATTTTATTCAGTGTCCATAATCTGAACAGACTCTTCTACCACATCCAGAGAGAACGGAGTCACAGTTTTGGTCAGGACAGCTGTGGTGCCAGGCTTATACCTGTATTGCCCCTCTCTGGAAAAAAAAAAAAGACAAACAAGGAGTGAAAAAAAGTCTGTTTTGCTTAAAGTTCTCTGTCCTGTGCTGTAAGGTGTCAATATGCTCTGTAGGTCAAGCAGTGCTGTAGCCAGGTTTTTAATATTGATACAGTAGCAGAGTTTAAAGGTAAAATCAATGCAAAAACAGTACACTTCCAACACTGAACAGACAAAACTGTTTTCTGTCAGAAAGTAAGACTGCTCACTTTTACCCATGACACTCAAAACATGCAGAACACATTAGCTGGACAGTAGCTGGGTGTCAATGAGTGGGTCTCAGGTTTACATTAATATAAGCTATTTGTCCACACAGTTTTCTTGTTTCAGGGACGCATATACAGCAAAGCCTAAATACAGCAAAGCCTGAGGTGTTATCCAACAGGCTTTGGATAAGGTTCTCTACAAACACTTATATTGCATTTTGTTTAAAACATGTATGAAAGTTTATATCTGTGTCCACATGATCCTGAGTTTGGACCCAATGTTTCAAAATATTTAATTCAGATCAGAATGATCTACATTATCTGGATAGGATTAAATCTTAGAATTTGGTTTTTCAACACCAGGGCCCAGTTGTTTTACACCCAAAAGGTGTAATTTGGATAAAAATGATGCGGTTTTGGTGATCCATTTTTTTTCTTCCATGGATCATGTAATCCAGTTCTCCTTTGTCCTGGTTGTTAAGAAAAGAACTGGGTAGGATCACTCTGATCCAGGTACAGACTTTGTCAGTACTTTAACTGGGATGCAGGGGTCGCCATAATTCATACAAAGTAAAAGATTTAATTAATTATATTTTGTTTAATATTAACAGCCATTTTATGGAATATTTCATTAGCAATAAATTCATTATTTTATCCACAACCATGTTAACCTCACCTACTTTGTCATGATACGGTTGTAATAATTCAAGTTGAACATATTGAAACATTGAACATTTAAATACAAATACTGAAGAGAACAACAGGTAGAACAGCAAGCACGGGGTAATATTAAGTGTTTTTATTTCAAAATTGGAAAGAAAGGCGTTATAAAGAAAACCTCTGATGGTAAATTTCTCTTTAACATTCAGTCCACTGACCTGACAACCAAAAAACATCAACAAAAGTTATGTTATTAGGGACCTCAGCCGAAGGTACCTTTATTCTTTCTTTCGCCGCCTCTTTGAGACAAAATTTGCCACCCTAAACATGCTCAAAAACTCACCAAAATTTGCACGCTTGTCAGGACTGGCAAAAAAATTGATAAAATGAAAAGATTAACCCCTAAAGTTACAAAATGGGCTCTCTAGCGCCGCCTAGGCACACTAAAATGTCCACTGTGGCCCATAGAAATGTCGTAGAATGATAAAACCAAAACTGGTTGGTTCGTCTCATCAAGACCTACAAATCACACCCCTGACCTAAATCCAACAGGAAGTAAGTTATTTGCCTTCTCAAAGTAAGATGTCATTTTTCAAAAATGCTCTTTTTCAAAAAATATCTCCCCCACACCATTTATCGACTTCAAATTCACACATGTGACAGCTCACATCCTGCTGAACAAAACTTCTGAATAACTTTGTCATTACTCGAACGGTTTGGATTGTATAAACGCCCAAAGGTGACATGACACAAAACCTCCTGACGATCTTCAAAAGAAAAGATGAGGGGCAACACATCTTAAACTTGCGACCAAGATCGCATTTTTGACTAAACTATATGTCTGCGTTCAGGATGAGTATATCTCTCTGCTGGTATGCTCACATTGACGATTGGACCCATGGATTGGGAATTCGTCTGTATTAAGTGTATGAAAATTTATTATTACATAAATATACTACTCAATACAAATTGTAGAAATAGTGGTGTAAAAATGCAGTTTATTCTCTTAACTCTGTAAGTTCTAGTTTTCTTGTTTGACTACTTTTTGAATTATTTCATTTTTCCCTTGTATTCCAGTCTGAATGCAGCCCTCTGCTGGGATCAGGGTAATCCTGATATTTCAGATTGAAGTAATCCTTACCCTATTCAAGTATCTGAACAACACTAACTTTGATCCAAATAAAAAACTGGATTGGATTACCTGATTTTATTCGATCACATAATCTTGTTTTTCTGTTTGAACAACTGGGCCCAGGGCCTAATTGTTCAGAGGTAATCCAATCATGGCTTTCATTATCTGTTTGGATGAAATCTTGAAATTTGAATGTTCAAAAGAAAATCAGACAAGGTTACATAATCCAGTCTTGGTTTTAATTTGGATTTAACCTTAATTATTCCATGTGTTGTCCAAAACTCTCTAGTAGGATGGGGATACCTTTGACAACCAAAAACCAGGATAATCCTAAAGCAGAGGAGTGTGGGTTCAGTATGGGTTTGAAGAACAAAATGCAAAAAAAAAAAAAAAAAAAAAAAAGACAACTTTTAAATCAGTCAAATATATAAACATTTACCCATATTTTGCACTTGATTTGACTTTGTCTTTATAATTAATATAAAGTGACAAATAAAAGTTAATATTAAGTATTTCTTTGTTTGATACTGACAGCTATTTGTGAGATTATTTAAAGAGGCAACAGATAGGATTAGGTTTTCTTTTTAGCTTGGTGCCATCTGGCATCAGCAGTGTTACTCGCACTGTCGCAAAGACCAAATTGACTGTGGGGATCAGAGATAATCAATAAAATGTAGGCTGTAAAGCCACCGGTACTATACCTCTCTGTATATGTAGAATGAGAAGGTGTGTGGACACTATACTAAATAAATGAGTAAAGAGACCGAGCAACAATTATCAGATTTATCTGAAGAAAAAAACAAATAGTAATGCAAATAATTATACTAGAATGCACAGTACCAGTACAAACAGCTCACAGTAAATTATACCAATATGCACAGTATCAGTTCAAACAACAGTAGACACGTAAGGGATTATCTATAGTGAGCCAGTGATTGTTGAAAAATAACTTCTGACAGGAGAATGGAGCCCCGACGCACAGCGGAGTTATTTTTCAACAGTCAGCGGCTATACATTCTCAGACACACACTCACTACTAAAACATTCAAATGTTACAGCTGGCATCAGTACTATTAAACTGCTGGCAGAGTGTGTTGACAGAGGACAGGCGTTCACTAGATAAACGGAAGCAGAGGAGAGGATCTTACTCCACTTCTCCCGGTCAGAGGTGTTGGGTGCCCAGTAGCCGGCGGCAACGACCAACACTCGCTACCCTGTCCCTGGTTGCGGCGATTTGCGATTCTGGCCAGCTGGGAATGAACTAGCAGCCAGTACAGTACAGTACAGTACAGTCCTCTATCGGCTAGCTAACCATGTTACTTACTGACCCATTAGAAAGAAAGCTAGCTGGACATCAGTTCTGAAGCCTCTTCGGTCACAGAGCTCCCTCCATCTCTTGAACGCCTGACTGAGGTTTACGCTTGTTTTTCCTCTTCTTTTATAACTCTCCTTTTTGTGCATCCTCGCCTCCTCAGACAGATTAGCTCATTTTCTTTTTCACTTATCTCCAAACTTTGTCCGTCTGCTATTGTGCTCCTGATTCAACTATCTCATGGCCCGGCCAGTCCCACATAAGGACCAGCTCCAGTCCCTGATTGGCTGACCGACTAGTTTGGCAATACATGACGCATTTCCTGCTGTAAAGCAGATTTTTTCCACGAAAATTCATCCCCGGCAGAAGCTTATTGCAAAGTCACTAAGTAACCTATGTAAATGCTGATAGTCTGATTTTACTGTGTATACTACCCTGTGCAACCGACATTATTTTCATAATGATATATAGAGGCAAAAATGCTGTCTGTTGCTTCTTTAATGGGGCAAAACCCTTTATTTGGATTTTTTTACTTACTGTGCTGAAAGGCTTAATGTAACGTAATGTCTTTATAGCTGTAATGGATAAACAAAACAAGTTCAAAACATCAGTTTGTGTAAACAGTGTTTCCCATACATTCATTTATCTGTGGCGGTGCGCCACGAATAAATTATCTCCGCCACATAGATTTTTCTGCTTTTGGCGCTACCTGTTCGACCTCGCTCATAAACACATTATAATGGGACTCACTGTCTGTGAATGTAGCTTATCGTTATAATTCCAGTGCAATAGGTGGCGGTATGGATCGTAAAGACGCACTTAACGCACCTGGTCCACCAGAAGAAGAAGAAGCAGACGTAGTGGAACGGATCCAAAGACCTCTCGGTACAAATATGTGGGCAAACAAGTCCAAAAGCGGTCCGAACAACTCCAACTCATCATGTTATATTAGCCTGTGTCTGTATTAACATAGCTGGAAGCTCAACATGTGCAGAGACATTAACTCACGCTGTTAGTAGTGTTAACTGCAGCACGAGTCCCGTAGCAGCTTGCCCCCGTTAATCAATAGGGACTTTAAGTAGCGGTGGATTTTGCCACGGCTACGGCTCCCGGAAATAGATCTGCGCTCCGCTGATCGAGACTTAAGCCGTAGTGTCAGTGTTGCCTGCCGTAGCCCGCTGACTCACTACGAGAAAACAAAGCAAGTAGTCGCTACAACACGTGGTTAAATGGTGTTCATTATATTTCTGAAATGAAACGTGTTCTACAATTGATAGTGACACACTATATATTACATGTTTCAGCAATCCTTTCCCACAGACGCAGGATACTATGTAGCCTATGTATATTTCACTGTATAAAAACCATAGTGAAATATTTTCTGCTATAAGCTACATTCTCACCTCATCCTTGCATTGCATACAGTATATAATTTCTCAGTATACCCTATAAATACTATGTACATTAGTCTTTATTCCATTCCTTCATGCCAGCCTTTTTCGGAGCATACATAAGCCCTCCATCCCTCCCACGACACTTCTCTGATCACAGATGAACTTGTCTGGAATCCCGAGCACATCTGCCAACACTGGAAGGTCGCACTTTCTCACTCTGAACTCCGCCAGACATTCATCCTCCTCCATTTCATCGGGGAAAACACGCATATAATGTTGATATGGTATATCTAAGATCTTAGATTTGTTCACATCATATAATAACAAAAACTTTTCCTCTGATATTATCTTGTCATCTAATGCATAGAGCAACTCCTCTCTGGCCCTTTTGAAAGACATTTGACCAAACTGAGATAGCTCACTTGAGCTGTGTTTTTACCCTCCCCTCTGTCACGTAGTGAGCCATCATTTGAACCCCTTTTTTAAAAAGTTTTTTTTAATTCCAACTTCCAATGTACAAGTTAACAGCCTTTTTACCTAAACAAGATGCTGATGAGCTAAAAATAGATCTGGATAATACAGACGACGAAATCTGTGTTTCATTTTTGTTGATGAGACATGACAAAAATGTTAGTGGTGGACTACTGGACAATGAAAGCTGAGAACAGCCATGCTTGTAATTATCTTCAAATGCTGTGACAGGCTGGTAAACTCCAGTAAATAGTCTGCACCAGGATGTTTCATTAGCCACTAAATGGCAGCGGTGCAAGCAGCCACTGGCTGCTGGACTTCACAGCTGATTCCTGTTGGACTCCACTCAGTCCAGACTCGTAAAGGTTTATGGTTTGATGCTGTTTGACAGGCAGGTAGGAGGCTCCATTATCTGTGATGGTAGCTGTACTGTCAGTAAGCAGTCTGAACTCATATCAGTTTTCTCTGACAGAGATGAAAGTTTAGTTTTATTCACCAACTCTGTGAGAGGACAAGAGTTTAAACCTCCAGACAAACCCGTTGCAGATTAAGAAAGAATTCATACTTTAATTAAGTTTACAATGAACCTAACAAATCCTAGTTGTCTCAGATTAGTTATTTGTAGTGTCAACGTTTTTGAGACCATGAATATAGTCTCAAAACTGTTGATCAATAAGTGTAAATCCCCCCTACACCCAATAGGTATAAATCCCCCTTTACTCCTGTAAAAACTGCTACAGAAATGACACTTTGTAAATGTGGAGAAATTATTTGCAGTTGTAGAAAAAATTGTCCATATGAAATTGAGGAAAAAGGCACTGATCTCGGAGAATCTACTTGTGGCTCTGCTTTAACTGTGCAAGACCCTGAAGACAGCTAAACAAATTCCTCTGTATGTATGACAGTCAGCTAGAAGCAATTAATTTGGGCCAGTTGTGTGGCTCGAAGATTGAGTCAGAAATCAGCTCAAATGGTGCAGTGTATGGCCAGCGTTAATATGCAAATTTTATGTAAATTATGCTCTCCTTGCCCATTAAACCACTCCCTTCCATGCCAAAACGGCAACCAAAGAAAAAGCTGTCTCTGAAAAATGACTGACATGAAGATACAGAGTTTTCATCAATAAACACCGTAGAATGGAAAAAATGTCAACATGACTAAAAATGTTTTAATGCCTGAGGTTAAGTTTTCAGTGGAACTTTTTTTTCAGTGCCAATTCTTGTTTCTTTGCCAATGTTTGCCAATGCTCACCTTTTGCCCTTTGTTGTGGGCTTGTCGTAGCTTCGCAGGTACTCTACGTCCGCCTCAGTTATAACACACAAGTCCACATTGCTGCCAGAACCAAGGTCACAGAAAATCCCCGCAGCGATGGCGTCTCGTACAAGCTGCTTGGCCTCTTCCAGCTGAAAGGGAAAGATGTTTTTTAGGCAGAATATTAGAAGAGATCAGGAAAGAATAGGAGTAGATTGAGTAGGTACTGAACACTGAATAACTAGATAAGCAATCTATTATCTGGTTGCCATTTTGGAGGATGGAACAAAAATGAACAAACGACCAAGTTTTTTTTACAATTCAGTCTACAACTTGTCTGTTCCATCGACTCACATCTTCTGTATATTACAAGACAACTATACACTGACATGATGATTGTGATGAAGGTATTACCACCTTACATCAGAATAACAAACTGACTATACTATATGATTCACTGCAACACAGTTTTTCTTATCATGTTTGCCTTGTGTCGACATTAAAGGTATAGTTTGGATTTTTTGAAGTGGGGCTATATGGTACTTATCCATAGTCAGTGTATTACAAACAGCAAGTGGTAGTTGGCACGCTACTAGTATGGGGAAGCAGACAGGACTAACACCACAGAAGCCGAGTAATCTACTACTGTGGATGGGGGTTTGCAACAATACATATTTTAGCCACTTAAAAAAAATCAGTATCAGTCTAAGTGGATGCTATATTTAGAATATTTTGTGGCCCAATTTTTGAAAAACGCTCGCCCTCCTGGGAGCCAAAATGCGCACTAAAGTGCCTTCCCGGGAGCCAAAACACACACTAAAGTGCCCTCCTGGGAGCCAAAACGCACACTACAGCATACCTGTCAAGTCTCCTGTTTTGGCTGGGAAACTACCGTATTTTACCCCTCTTTCCCGCCGTCTTCCCGTATTAGTATTTTCCCGTAAATCTCCCGTATTATAATATAATTTTTAAAAAAACAAAAAAAAAAAAAAACATTCCTCTGCCTCTCCAAACTGAACTCTGTCACTAGCCTCGCAAGAACTGCCACCTGCAGCAGCCTGGGTGGCAGTTGTCGCGAGGTTAGTGTCAACAGCGGGTCTGGTTGACTATTTCCTGTACACCCAGGGATGGGTTTTGCTATGGGCAATGTGGGCGACCGCCCAGGGCGCAATCTATGTGAGGGCGCACGAGCACCCGCCGCCCTCCAAAAAACAAAAACAAACAAAAAAAAAAAAAACTCGCCAGTTTTCCACGTCAGGTTAGTGGAGTGGGCACTGGGGTACCCCTATTATCATGTTTCAAACAGCAGCAGAAAGAAAAGGTAAATCATGGCTGTTGTGGGTTGAACGGGGGGTAACTCTTTCGTTGGGGTCATGACTGCCCAAAAGTACCTGGACAGCCGAGCCGTGGCGGCACACAGGTATGTGACGTGTCAGAGGAGAAACGAGCCGTTCACATTTCTCTCGTGTCAGTAACGGCCCACAAACCGCACTTTAGGGACTGTTCTTTATTTATGGAGGGACTTGTCAGGGGAGGAGGGTGGCTGGTTGATTTTTATTTATTTATTTATTTTTTATCTCCCCAATGTTAATCACTTATTGATGCTGTTTTTGAAGTATGAATAAGTCAGTAAGTAATTTATTCCATTGAAATATCAGTGATGTATTATAGAAAAGTGATTTATCTTTTTATAAATGACAAAAGGCACATCTGCCTCACTTTTGCTGTGGTATCGTGATACTACTGAGAACCGTGATACTTTCACTGGTATCATACTGTGGGGAGTCTCGAGGCAGGTACCAAAAAATTTCCCTCATTTTCAAATCCAAAACTTGACAGGTATGCGCTACAGTGCCCTCTTTGAAGCCAAAACGCACTAAACTGCCTTCTTGGGTGGA
Source organism: Epinephelus cyanopodus (assembly GCA_026686955.1). Lineage (NCBI taxonomy): Eukaryota > Metazoa > Chordata > Actinopteri > Perciformes > Serranidae > Epinephelus > Epinephelus cyanopodus. The sequence goes on along the minus strand of CM048932.1, from coordinate 256,118 downwards.
ACAAACACACTAACCTGCCCTCTTGGCTGGTTAAAATATGATAAACTGCCCTCTTGGGTGGTAAAAACGTGAGCTTAAGTGCCCTCCTGGTTGCCAAAACACAACTGCTCTCTTGGGTGGAAAAACACACTAAACTAAAACACACTAAAGAAGACTATTTGGACCAAGGAATACTATGAAACATTACTTTTGCAATGACTTTTATGGTGGGCCCTTTTTTGATCTATATTGAGCCATAACTATATCTCACAGAACCAGTTTGGATTATCTGGTGCAATATGGTGTTAAAATGCACTAGAATACAGGAAATGGCATCTACATACATACATCTACAGACCCCCACACCTTCAAATCTCTCCTAAAAACCCACCTTTTTAAATTGGCTTTTAATCTGTAAACTAAATATGTCTAATTTTCTGTTCTATCCTATCCTATCATATTCTATCTCTCCCTGATCTTTTACATTGTTTCTGTATTCTAATTGTGTTATTATTCTATATTGTTTTGTATTTTAAACTGTTATTATTTCTATGTAAGCATCTTTGAGCACTTGTAAAAGCGCGTTATAAATAAAATTTATTATTATTATTATTATTATTATTACTTAATTGAAAATGTTCTGGGGGAGGACCCCCAGACCCGCCCAGGGATTTATTTCCCTTATACATCCATGTCTCTGTATGTTCCTCATAGTCCAACGTTGAATCTACACAGTTCTCGTGGATGCTAATCCTAACTACAAACTAACTTGAGTAGTCTGTCTAGTTCATCTGTTTTAAGGCTATATAATGTGCCATTTGCATAACATATAAACATGTCTAAAATGCCCTCGAAAACACACGGAACTTAGTGCCCCCTTCACAGAATGGCAAGAATGCGCTGTATGTGCCCTTTTTTTATTTTCGCCCCTGCCCTTCAAAAAGTCTGTGCACGCCACTGCACTGTGGGTCAGCTGTTTGGATCAGACTTTCCGCACTTCATGGATAACTATTACATCCATTTTCTAACAGCTTATCCTCTTGAGGGTCGCAGGGGGGCTGGAGCCTATCCCAGCTGACATTGGGTGAGAGGCAGGGTACACCCTGGACTATCACAGAGCTGACACATAGAGACAGACAACCATTCACACACAGTCACACCTACGGACAATTTAGAGTCACCAATTAACCTATTCCCAATCTGCATGTCTTCGGACTGTGAGAGGAAGCCGGAGTACCCGGAGAAAACCCATGCTGACACGAGGAAAACATGCAAGCTCTGCCCAGAAGGGCTCCCACACCCGGGATCAAACCAGGAACCCTCTTGCTGTGAGGCGACAGTGCTAACCACCACACCACCATGCCGCCCACAACTAATACAAGAACATTTAAAAAACTGAGTGATAATGACAGCAATGAAAAAAATGCTGTTCACTTTAGAGAAAGAAAGGATACCTTTCTGAACCAGGGTATAGAGAAGAAGTTGAATTAATGAATGAAAAGTCGATTTGTCGACGCATCAACGTCAGTGGCACAAGTCGGCGCCCCCTGGGAGGAGTCGACAAGTCGAGTGTTTTTCCCCCCCCTCTCTCTCTGTGCTTACACTGATACTTTATCCTTGACTAAGTAAACATACTCAGGTGTACTATAAGCGGAGCAGACTCCGCAAGGAATGTCCGCAGTCATTCGAGCGCACTTCGGCGTTGTAGCTTCCTGTATAAATGTCCGTGAAAAATCCCCCGATGTGAATCAAGCATCAATATTGCAATCAAAAATGTTTTATTGCAAGTAAAAAATGATTGATTGAAAAATGCAAATCCAAAAGTTTTGTTTGCAAATCCTAAAGTTTTGTTTGCCAGTCATTTTTTGTCGTTTGCAAGTCAAAAAGTTTTGCGAGTACAAAGTTGAACCTGGGTGGGGCCTTAACTGAAAGCTGTAAAACACGTCTCTATTGGCCAGTCTCAATTGGAATGACAGCTTGCAAAGCATTTTTTTTTCTTCATCTCTTGTCCACACGAGTGGTGTGATTAAAAAAAATATGATACACATGCCAAAGCAGTAGATGGCGAGGTAACTTCTAACAGAAAGGCCATTTTAACCAATCAGAAGTCAGAGTCAATACCGGAATAGGGAAGTGCGGAAAATAAAAACAACCCAATCCACAAAAATAGCACGACCTAATTCAACAGCAGAGGCACCTGAATGATATGATAACCATGTTATTTATTACAAAATGTGCACACAGAAATAGTAATGTTTGTTCAATCATTGTGTTTATAGACTTCACAAACATCAGATTAGTCTAAGCGGTGACATATATATATATATGTGTATATATACGTGTGTATATATATATATCTATATATATATATATATAGACATAGATATATATAGATATAGATATATATACATATATATATGTATATATATATATACATATGTATATATATGTGTGTAGCTAAACTCTGCTGCTTTTCTACTAGGAAGTATTTGTAAACTACACGGCGATTCCCTGGGGGCACCGCTGGAAGTGAAGGGGTTGAGCGATCCGTGAGGCCCCTGCACTTCCGTTAGTCGAAAAACTACAGGCAGTGCCTCCAGAGGTACCGATGGATTTCCAGATTGAAGCATAACTGATTTGAGTAAAGGCACAAGAGCAAATCTGGGTATATTAACGGTTGGTTTGTGCTGCGTTCTTCAGTTGGCGGTTACACCTAGAGTAAAGCTACAGAAGACCAGCAAAATCACTGTTTGTTTTCATTTATTCTTACAGGTGGGTAAATGTCACCTAAGCACCTTCAGATTTTAGGAGTGTACCCTTAATAGATAATTTGTTTTTATAGTTTGTATTGTGCTTCGTGATATTGTTTGAACTGTAACTTAAGGTAACTGCATACGAGTGGATGCAACCGTCACTAATGCTAGCGTAGTTCCTCAGGGATTTAAGCTGTTATTACTTTAATTTGACAATCTAACCTGTGACAACACATTGGCTACGGTTGTAAGGACTGGAACTGTTGGTAGCTGTTGTTGATTTTGTTTAAATATGTTTAATTATAATGGGTTATTGTTTGTGGGACGATTGAGCTAAGCTAACTAAATATAGTTAAGATACATTGGGTCTCATTCATGAAACATGAGCAGAAGGAATTTGTGTGTAAACTGTTTGCAGACGGAAATTTACGTGCGTGTCTGCATTCATCAATATTTTAGTAGCTCTGATCTTTTCGTAGCTACTAACAAAATCTACTCCTGCTCCTGACCACTTGTAGTGCTTGTGTAAATGTAGTTAAGCACATAAATATTGCTTGCCACTATTGGAAATGACAATTTCGCATTGCGTTCTGTTATGTGCACAATACACAGATGCCTTTGAAACACGTAATCTAAACATGAAAAAAATATTAAAAATATGACACATTTAGTTAAATTACTTGGCAATTAGCAGGGTTTAAAATCCAGATTAGATTCATGATTGTGAATTATCTATGTAAATCGACTCAATAGATGACACGTTCTTTCTACATATACATCTACTGTCCCTGTCACACCACTACTAACTGAAGAAAATAAAATGTCCACTTCACCCAAAATTATTTCGATCTCTGCTTTGGAAAAATTCTTTTTTCTTTCTTCTCTTTCTTTATTTGCGCCATGACTGACAGGTTGACTGGATGCACCTACACCTCCTTATATGGTGGTCATTGGCTATTCATGGGCGGGGATTTATGCTAATTGCTGATTACGGGGAGCGCACTGTCACTTTACGATGGATTGGCATACACACGTGTTTACGATCAAATCTGAGTTTCCCGTGGCGTTCCTGAATCCGGAGTAGGTTTTTAGTAGAGTAGGCTTTTATGTGCAAATCTACACACAGATTTACTCACTTTTCATGAATGAGACCCATTGTATTTAACACAGGATGTGGGATTTTAGTAGTTAGTAAACTTTTAGAGAAGAGCTATTTACCGTTGCTCTGACGTTAAACAATGGAGACAGGTAATAAAATACTGTGGTTATCCTATCTACACACAACCGCTGGCACTGGTGTCTTCCAAAAACTTCACCCTGGGATCCGATTTCGGGGGCCCAAAAGTGCGGTTGCGTGTGGCCAAACAGCCAAATCGCATAGAATAATACACAGTTTCAGAAGTACATGGGTCGTGTGGACTAGACCTAATAATAGCAAGAATGTTTCATTTGAACTGGTGCATGTAGATTGCTTTTGTTTAGCCGTTTAGCTGTCAAGCGTTTCCAATGGGAGAGAGGGAATCGTGGGTGTAGCCCGCTCTGTATGTAGCCACATCAAACCCACCAATAGAAACTCTTCTCTCATGCATCAGCGTAGGCCCCGCCCATTAAGTGCAGTTGAACTTGCAAGCCAAACTTTAACTGGCAAGCAAAGAGAACTGATCCTGCAAGCAAAAGTTTTAAACTGGTAAGCAAAGAGGACTGATCTGCAAGCAAAACTTTTAACTAACAAGCAAAGAGTACTGATTTATAAGCAAAATGATCACACGTTTTTACTTACAAACTTGATTTTTGATTGCAGTTCAAGAAATATGCTCTCAAAATAGTTTTATATGACATATATACAACAAAAAGACACAAAAATACCTCCATATAACTATCCTTTTAAAGAAGTACTTCACTGCTGGAAAGAAATTTTTTCATAAAACTGGCATGTCTACAAACATACTTTTGAAATTGGTTCTACATGACCAGAGAAAACAGAGAAAAGGCTGTGGTATTCACTTCAAGACTCCTTTCTAGCATTCAAGTAACACACATTGGAACAGGTTGGCGAGTGCCCAGGGGCCTCATTTATAAAGCTTGCTTACGCACAAAACGGGGCTTGAAAGTGGCGTACGCCACTTACCATGCAAAGGTTGTGATTTATAAAAATAAACTTGGTGGGAGAATGTGCACACCTGTAAGCAAACTCTGAGTCATGCGTGTGCACATTTTGGAGACACTGGGAAGTGGCGACGCAGACGGCAAGGTGGAGAAGTGGAGTCCGTTTTATTGATGTCTCACACAAATTTAATGCCACGCTATATCCACCTTAGATCCACGCTGTCATTGAAATTAAATCCACCAGCCTTATTTTGCACTTGGGGTGAGTGATAATTGTTTCATAAAAACGTAAAATCCAACTCAAATCCTGAATTGAAATTCTTTCTAAATACATATTTAATCCGCACTGCCTCTAACGTCTCATTGTCCACTCTGTGAGTGCAGGAGGGGGAGAGGATGGCACAACTGCAGGAATATATTAATTTATTTAGCTAAATATTTCCAGTGCATTTATCATGTCTCGAAATACAGCCATTAAGCACAACTGTTACACTCACTTCATCAGCACTACTTAGACATGTGCAGTTCATGATAAAACCGACATGAAGAAACGTGTTCGCCTATTACACTTTCATCTTTGAAATGTATTTCAAATTACACGTTGTATTTTGGGACAGGGATACCACTGGTTCATGCTGTAATTCAGGCCGGGTGTCTGATCAGACTAATTGCCATAAACATATAAATACTGCAGCGACCCTCGTGTGTAACTGCGCAAGATGGCACTGGCACATACTCCTTTTTACCTCCACCTTTAATAAATTTGATTCTTTATGTCGCACATCAATGTCAAACATCCTCAAATTTAAAAGCAACACATTAACTACATGTTGGTAAAGGAGTAGAAATATTTGGTCCATCTTTAGATCAGACCCCCCCTTTTTTTTTTTTGGTTCTGTCACGCAGCATCAGCAGTGCTGATGTGTTGCTACTTTTTTCGCTTTCTTTTATTAGTGATCCCGCTGCTGTGACCACCAGATAAAATCTTTCTTCAGTCCTCCACCTCCCGTTAAAGGATCTCTAGCTCAGTCTCGGAGAAATACCGTTTTTTGGTTCATTTCTCACCCGTCGCTGTGACTCACACAACGAGAGAACACGCGCATGCCATCGTATTTATATGCAGATCGCATTGATGAGGTGATCTGCATGACCATTTATGGTTGAACTAGGTCGTGTAGAGGGCGGAATATGAGGCGGATCTGGGTGCGCACAACTCCGGGATGTCTGTCATTTATAAAGAGAACATTGTGTGCAAGTGTGCGTGCACACGGTTTTATAAATCAGATTATTTTTTGGCGCACGCCATTTTCAGCTTTTGGGCGCACGCGCAACTTTTAGTATAAGTCCAAAGCACTCTTTTATAAATGAGGCCCCAGGTGTTTCACTGAAGAAGCCCTGCCTTCAATTCTAGCAAATCATGAACAAAGTATTGTGGGTACGTCATGCCCGCTAAGGATACATGGAGGCATCCTTGAAAATTCCTTAAAGGTAGGACTTGGCATTTGATGAATTCAAAGGATCCTTGACATTGAAATGGTACTTCAGTGGGAGTTGATGATGTAGCCTCCTTGTAATTCAGCCATTTAAGGATATTTCTTGACTTTGAGAAGCATCAAGTATTGTCATCCTCCTCTTTCACCATACAGTATGGCGCCCACTTCCTGTTCACAAATTCTGATAGAAGTGCCAAACAGTGCACTAAAATATATTTCTGAAAACATTTTAGGTGAGTCAATACAATAACAGAATCTGGGTTCATATTTGATCAGCATTGCTTGGTTTTACTATTTGAGCTGACTTGATTTTTCCTTCCACCACCACAGACACAAAAATATAGAAGTGGGTTCTATATTTTTGTGTCTGTGGTGGTGGAAGGAAAAATCAATGCAGCAAACCAACAGCCCTGGACCCAGCGCAAATCCGCTCAGTTAAGTGAAATGCATCATCCAGTGGATGTGAGCTGGGAAATGAGCAGTTAGATGTGAGTGCTGGTAAGATGGAGGGAAGTTAACTAATAATGGATAAGATGTCTTGATGTCATAGTCTGTGCTTTTCCTTCATTCTTCATATGTCAGCTGTTTTTGCCCTCCCCTTTGTTTCTTGTGGTTCCTTGTTTGTCTCTCTGTGTCTGGGTGTGGCTCACCAGTCCTGCTGCCAATCAACTTCTGCTGCCAATCTGCCTGCTCACCTAAAAGCCATCCACCAATCAACTCCAGCAGTACAAATACCCTGGCTCTGCAGTCCAGTCTCTGCCAACCACGGCCTACCTGTTGCTGATTATGTTTTTTCCCCTTGTGGATTTTTGGTTACAACTTGTCTTTTTCTGCCTCAGATCAACACCCACTGGTTACCTGTGTGCCTGCCACCTGCTTCCAGCCTTGCTCTGCCTGCCTGCCTCACTCTGTCTGCCTGCCTCAGATCCACATTCACTAGTTACCCATTCACCTGCCCTGTTTCTCCTGAGTGCTCAGCTTCAACCCATGACATCCATTCTTGTGTTTTTTGAAAATAAAGCCACTCAAAACAGAACAGCTGTCTGGGTCTCGCTTTTGGGTCCAGTTCTCTCCATTTCATACAACACATGATCCTGGGTTTGTTTATATTCTGTTATCCTAGGGACTTTGTTTTGGAGTTTTCTGTTTGTGTTCCTTGTGTCATATTAGTCATTCATGTTTAATCTGCTTCCTGTTCTATTTTGTAGAGTCTTTCCTCATGTGTCGTGTCTGATTTTGCTTCCTGTCTGTGTGTTTTCCCACCTGTTTTCTGTCAAACCTGGCTTGTTAGTCCTTCCCTGTTCCCAGAGTTTTCCCTCAACACCTGTTCTATATCAGTCTTGTTTGCTCCACCCTAGTGTTCCCCTCCACACCCTTGTTGTTAGCCAATTTCCATTTCCCTCCTTTTGCCTGTCTTCCTAATTCAGCTGTGTCTCACTTTTGTGATTAGTTTTCTGTGTATTTTTACCTGTGTGTTTTCCGTTTGTTCTATGTCAGTTTGTCTGTGCTCATCCTGTGTTCATCCTGCTTTCATTCCTGCATTCATCCCTGCAATCATCTTGTGTTCATTCCTGCGTTAATTCTGATGCTCACCCTCGTGTTTTCGGTGTCATTCCCTGCTCCGTTTCCTGCCTGGTGTTCTATTTGGATTTGAGTTCATGGTGTTTTCCCAGATCGCCTATACCGGATGTTTTCTGTTGGCTGCATTAAAGCTTGCTTGTTGTTAAAATTTCAACCTGCCTGTTTGTCTGCATTTGGGTCCTCCTTAAACTGATACTTGACAGACCTAAGGGACCAAACATGGACCCAGCAGAGCTAACTTCAGCTGTAAATCCATTGTTGGAAACCCGCTTGGCTCTAGGGGGTCCTTGGAGCCTTTACCAGACTCCCAGGTCAGGCATATAGAAGTCTTGAGTCCATTCTCACAATTCCCACAAGCTACAGTACCAGGTCACAATAAACCAGCCCAAATTCCAGTCCTGGCAGGCACTGGTAGTCAGGTCGACACCTGCATCCTGAGTCTATTCAGCTGTCAGGCCGACTCCTGCTCCCCAAGTCCATTCGGGGCTCCAGCCAGCACCTGCACCCAGAGCTCAGTTGGCAGCCCAACCGACACCTGCACCCAGAGCAGCAACCCCACCCTGCTCCTGCTGAACCGCAGAAGCCTCAAGTCCCGGCCCCCGGTGAGCTGCAGCAGCCTCAAGTCCTCGTTCCTGCTGAGCTGCAGCACGATCCAGTTCCTGTTCCTGGTGAGCCACAAGTCCTGAGCTAAGTTCAAGTTAGGTCCCACCTACATCACAGACCGTCTGATCGGCCTCCTGGCCGGCCTCCAGATCTGCTCCACCTGTCACGTCTGCCTCCTGGTCGCCCCCCAAGATCTGCCCTGCCTGTCATGAAATTCTTGAAGTATCTTGAAGTATCCCTTTAAGTCAGCATTTAAACATTAGAAAGCAGAGCTTTTTGAAAGCAGCCTTCTAAGTTGATACATATGAAAACAAAAGCTCATGTTATAGTATGAAGGAGTTAAACTGAGCTTTTGGAGAACAATGATAACAGCTTGGTTGGGTTGGATTTTTTACACATAAATGCTGTTATCAAAATCAGGTGACATGCTCAGTACGGAAATAATCTCTGTTGTACTGTGCAAGCACTGTCCTGTTATAATGTCAACCTGATTTTAGCTTAACATTTTTTTATGAGGTCTCCTCTCTTTGTTTATATTAACTCTCCAGTCATTTCAGAACGTACCATTTCCCTTCAACTGACATCCTTTCTATGCCTCTTCCCGGTTCCCCATTAGCCTTGCATTATACATACCAGCCCATTCCCATTCATTCTTTGCCAGATGTTCTTATGTTCTGAAAACTCAGCGTTTCAGCCATCATCTCTGCCCTTCTGCCCTTCCTTGCCTGTATGGTATTGATTTTTTCTCTAACCACGTGTAAAAATGAACTTTAAACTTTAGCAGCCTGGTCTCTGACTCATGATTTTTTGGGTCCAAACCAGGTAACTGCGCCATTACATACTTAGTACCACTACATATATAATAAAAAAAAAAAGCATCATAGGAAAGATGGTCAAGATGATGACTCCAACAAATTAGATGCAATGAGAATCGAGTATTTACATAGGAAATGACAGGGTGCCATCTTTTGTAGAAACTGTCAGATTAGCTGCTCTGAATATTTTCTCCTTTTCTAATGTTAAAAACGACACTGAATTAAACAAACAGGATGTGGCGGAAGGAGAATCTGGGCTTTTCGAAGGTAACAAAATATTTCTACGGGCAATGAATGCAAAAGCAGAAGCAAAAGCAACAACGTCTGAGTGTTTCTTAGAGAGACTGAGTGGTGCAAGTGGTACCCCAAAGATAGCTATCAAGGGGTTGGGTTCAAGATTTATATCAAGGACTTTACTTGATGTATTAAAGGAAAAGACCAAAGTGAGTATGAGTATGATCAGCCGGTGATAAGCCACATCTATCACATATATTATTAGTGCCTGGAAAAAAGATGTTTAGCCTGGCTTTCCTAAAATGAATTCTATGCAGGACCTTGAATTCAATTAAAGTCAGATGTCCACAAGCAGATGCGGAATTCACTCTGATTAATGCCTTTTCCCACCATTCATCAGTCACATTAAACTGGGAAAGTCTATAAAATTGAGAACTTGACCAAACTATTTTGTCAGTGATAGCAACAGCAGACACTGTACATCTAATTTAGGGGCTTACTGACTTACGATTCCTGTCTCTTTATCTCTACTAGGGGCGATTGCTCTGAGACAACAAGGGAGGCTATAGAAGAAATGATCAAATATGCACTATTGAATTTACATTAAAAATGCAATGTTCCTTTTATAGGTTACTGCCTCGCTACAATATGACAAATTTTATGATGTAAACTTAAAGTGGGCTTTCCCGTTTGAAACTTCTGTTGACATTTTTAGTCATAACTGTAAGGTTTAAAGATTTGTAGTTTAACATAGTGGTCTGACCTGTCTGATGTTTCTGCTATACTTACTTCTTTATATTGGAGTAATACAATTTTATCAATTTCATTTTTCAATTTTATTTATAAAGCCCAATATTACAAATCACAATTTGCCTCACAGGGCTTTACAGCACATGACATCCCTCTGTCTGCAAGGGATAAGGAAAAACTGCCCCCCAAAAAACCTTTAATGGGGGATAATAATATTGGTGTTTTTTTAAAAAAAAAAAAAAAAAAAAAACTTAATCTAAATAATGCACTTTTATGGATGGGGCCACAACAGTATGGATTTTAGCCACCAAAAAATCCATATCAGTTTAAGTGTATACTATATTTGGAATATGATGGACGCAGCTGTATACCAGTAACTACAGTGTTTTGCAAAGTAAAATGACTATTTTTGTCAATGGTGCCTGGTGGATTTCAGATAATGGCTTCAGTTCCCCATCTGGAGGCAAGGTAAAGCCATAAAATATTTAAAATATAGTGTATACTTATACTGATACTGATCAACACTGTTTCATTTTATGTACGTAAAGTTATTATGAGTAAAAAAGAGTTTGTATGTTTACATTACTGTTACATTACTGTATGTCTGATGGCAAAAAAATCCCTTTTGTAAAAATAGATTTCTATGTCACTGAATAAAAAAGCTAATTCACTTTTACAGTGTAACATTTTGTTCTGTGTTCTTGTATTTAGTGGTTTTTGATTTGACTTATATACTCAGCTGATTCACCTGTTCCGTTTGCGTTTTTAGGGTTCTGTCTTGTGTTTGTTTCCCACTTGGTAGATATTTACACAATAAACATTTTCCCATACATCTCAATTATGATGTAATTTGCAGTGCACAACATGCTTTCAATATAAACTCCACTTTCTAGTATAACAGACATTACATTTGTCAGGAAAGGAAAGCAGACAGCCAGTCTCACCTCCATGTTTGGTTTGAATCTGTCCTCAAACACAGATACAGCAGCTGCAGCTCCAGAGCCTGAAACCAAAATCAGACATTAGAAAGAGGCTTTTCTTCAATTTTGCTTGCTTCAATTTTCATGTTTTATCTGATATTTAGTCTGGTTTTAAAGCCTGGCCCTGTCCTGAGTGAAACTTTCTTTATTCTGCTGTATTTTTTATGGTCAAAATAACAATCCTCACAGACAACTTCCCAGTCTGTTCACCACACAAAGAAGTATATAGTACATTAAACATGTACCCATGGTAAGGAAAGGCAGTTTGTCATAGGAGCCATGTGGGTATACACTGAACAGGTGAGCTCCAGTCACGTCGACTCCTCCAACGATCAGAGAAGAACCGACATGACCCTGGTATCTGAAAAAGCAAACAGACATCACTACAACATGCTGCCTGCTCTCTATCAGTGGAAAGAATATAGGGCAAGTCTGCCTGAACGTGTGCTGTTCATTTAAAAAAAAAAAAAAAAGCTCAAACATAACATCTGACCATCAGTCATTTGTGTGTTGTATCCTTTATATCTGTTACCATCACCTGAACAGCATCTGTTTCAGCTGTCTGGTTACCATGGCGACAAGCGGGGGTCGCCCAGTGTTGAGCATGTGTAGTTCGACATTGGATGCCATGATCTGTGTGGTTATCTCTGCGTCCGCAGCCACACCAGCCCCACAGCAGCTGCAGAACATACAGGACATAGTATAACAAGTCAGACAGTGTAAAGTTGCCTAAAATACTTTTCCTTGATATTGACGTCATAAAGCACATTTTTTACTATTGCTCACAACATTTACAATCCAACGCCATATTCTACAAGTTACAATGCCAATATTCAGAAAACTTAGATCATAACCTCTATAATACTAATAATACATGATAACAACACACTTATTGGGAGAAATTTAGGGTTTAGTGTCTTCCTCTAGGACCCCTAAACCTGGGAACTGAATCCCCAACTAAGCATTGGTCATCCTGCTGTATTACCTTAGCTACGGACGAGAGCATAGCGACCAAATAATAGACTAGTCGACCAGGAGACTACAGCCCTAGTTGTTAAACATCGGCATATCAAATATCGGCACAAAATCCAATACCATGCATCCCTGCGTAGATTTATCAGTTATGAAAAGATATACATATAGGGCGCTGCAGATTTTGCCCCTGAGGCCCATGGTAGGCGTTGTTCAAAATGGACGCCACACAGGCACTTAATATACATGAATGTTGCAGAAAACTGGCTTTAAGATTCTTGGAGATTTCCAAAGTGTGCTCAAGCTGATTGGATCAGATGGCAAGAGACCACCATCACATTTTTCTCTCTTAATTTTTTAAAGCAGAAAAATGTAAACAAAAACAACAAAAATAACAGAGTAAAGTAGCTTCAGGGTCAAACTCCACCCTCTGCCATCCTGATAGAATGATGTTTAATTAGAAGTTGTTCTCTTGTTCCTGTGAGCAGCCTTGTTATACCTCTTTTTCTCTCTCCATTCACTCCTATTGCACTTTTGCACTTTTTCTCAATTTCTTCTGCAACATAGTGGAGCAGCTACCTGCAGTCTGTGCTAGTGTTAGCAGAGATTCAGTTAAGTTAGCAGATGCAATGAAGAAAATAGTACCTTTACTAAAAATGAGAAACAATGGCAAACACAGTGGCTTTAAAGAGCGATGTCCTCACTGGCTTGGAAGGCATTTCTGCAGCCAAGTCATAGTCTCCTGTTGCCATTAATGTAGTTCTTAATGGAACAGCGATCATCCAGATGCTTCAACCTGCTGCTTTGAAAACCTTTGATGCGATGTGATGACATCACTGTATGGAAAGGTCACTCACCTTGAACTTGTCTACATAATTGATTCTCTAAAAGATAAAGTGAGAGCAAAATGGTGTAAAGGAGTCTGCAGACATATGGTGGCTTATGCAGCTACACCCCAAACTGGCAGCTTTTTTTGCATGCAGCCATGCAAAAAAACAGATAGTAGGATGCATCCTGCATTTACTGTTGATTGAGGTGTTGTTGTGCTAGCTGTTTCTGTGGTGCAGAGACTTGTTTTAAAATTTCAGATACAGAGCCTTTAGCACACACTGTGTTATGCCTTTTCTGTACCTATGTTGCACACAGAGCATTATTATTTCATTACCATTAACATCTGATGCAGTCAGTAATATTAACAATGGGTACTCCTTGGTCTGACATTTTTGGCTTAAAGTTATCAAGATGCCATCTTTGCATATGCTTTCATGGCACTCCCGATTCCTTTTTTTTTTTTCAACCTGTCTGCATTAGTCTTTGTAGCTTAGCACCATACTATACCCATACTGTGTGTTACCCACCCTCCCTGGAGACTAGCCTATCAGCCTTTATTGGAAAAACTTCCTAATATAAGCCAGAGAGGGCTGTGTTACACCATAGTGTGTCAAGGCGAAAGTAAGGGACAAGCTGGGGGGATTGAGGGACAGGTGCTTAAGTCCTGAGTTACATAGCAACAGTGCATGCGGAGAAGAAGAAAAAAAAAAGACAGAGGAGAAAAAGGCAGTGTAGCTGATGTATTATGGCCTTGAGGTTGCTGTGCTGCATACAGATTACCAAAAACAAACAAATAAATATATAATAAAGAAAAAAAAAAGGAAAGAGAAATCTATACGTAATACCAGCAATGTGAGAGTCCTGGTGGTGGAGGAAAGCCTGATTGTGGAGAGGAGCTGCCAGAGCAGTGTGGTAGGTTTGAGAAACAACCCCTGATTCCTGATGAACATTATAAGAAGCCTAATGAGAGGAAGTGACCTTTCAGCATCATCTCATTATCTTGAGAAAATGAAATAAAACAACCTTTTGTTTTCTTTTGAAAATTGGTTGATTATCTTCTTATCGGGATAAAAAGGCTTGTTTTCTTGAGATGACAAAATAATTAACCGTGATTTTGAGATAACAGCATTGAAAAATAATTGGAAGCATGGCCGTTCTCGGCTTTCATAGAAAATTGCAACAACAAAATCTAATTATATCGGAGTGGGCACCTTGCCATGACAGCCACTGAAGGAAACTATGTTGTCCTTCACACAGACCCCAAACTACATGTTTCTGATCAAAAGTAGTAACTTAAGTTTTTACATGGTCTCAAACTGCATTACAGAGCCTAATAAGGCATTATGCTATTTTTAGACCAGCCACTCATGGAAACCACATAAACTCTTAGGTCCTTCAAAAAGATCCAAAACATTATGTGTCTGGCTTAGAAATCTGTTTCTAAGTGCTTCTGTTCAAAAGTGGCAACTTAAGGTATCAAAAGGCATTACAGAGGATAAAAAGGACTGCTGTTTTTACACCCGCCACTGAGGGAAACCATATGAAACTGTATTGTCCTCCAAATCCAAAACTACATGTTTCTGTCTTAAAAGTGTGTTTCTAAGTGCTTCTGATCAAAAGTAGCAACTTCAGTTTTTACATGGTTCTGTGTAGAGGACTATATAGTGAGCTCATCTGCCACTTTAAAAAACACTTTGAGACACTACTCAGATCAATTTCTCTGCACTATTAATTATGTCATTGCTTTCACACAATTAAAACATGCCATATCAACGTTGGCTGGTGAACCATCCATAACAAATACTGACATGAATATGAAATCATACTGAGCGAATTTTCCCCAAATTAATAAATAACGTTAAAAAGTATTTTGTGGCCATTAGTGTTGTGTTGTGATGCTGCTCTGTTCACATTGGCCTTCATTTATCAAACGAGCGTATGCCAGAATAGTGGGTGTACACTCATTTCCACTTCAACTTTGGCATTTATCAATTTGGACGTGAGCGTAGGGTACGATCAAATCTCACATCAGGTCTCAGCTCGGGACACACACGCTCGACTCATTTATATTCCCTAACAGTAGCGTAGGCGCACAGCTACAGGACGGTGCACTGCAGAGCCGTCACGGTGGAGCACTGCTTTGGGTTACTCAAGGGCAGGTGGCTCTGTCTTGGACCAGCAGGGGGAACGCTGATGTATACCCCAGAAAAGGTGTGCGACATCATTTTGGCCTGTGCAGTTTTGCACAATATTACTTTATACAGTGGAGCGCCGTTTGATGTGCCGGCGCAGCCCAGGGAACCCTGGCCAGCACAGCCTCCACTGGGGGCTATGTGGAGGAGACAGAACCTCATTCATCGCTTCTATAATGTAAAGTATACCTGAATGTTGTGTAAGTGCTCTACAGTAGGCCTATTTAATCAGTAATGTAATACAAGTATAGCCTATTAGGTTATAGGGCTATTCAATACAGACAATGGACAACGTTTAGTCATTTAAACATTTTATTCAGTTGTTTTTTAATTTATCTTAGCGTGTTATTAATTGTCTCGAGCGTTCTAACTGAAGCCAATAAACGGCATATTTCTGTCTGCCTTTCCAGAACCTCTGCCGTGATGACTGGCCCAGCAGGCGGAGCGCACACGCTCGCCTGCCTGGCTCGGCGGGACTGCTCTGGGGACACCATGCCGCTGGTGCCTGGCTCTGAAACAGCATTTAAACAAAACAATAAAAATGTGTACCTGTGTAACATGTGTAAGCCTATTTGTTTGGACAATAGTGTACTGTCAGGTTAAATTAACTAATGCAAGCAAAAGGAAGGCTGTTAGTTACCGTTCTGCTCCGGCGCAAGTGCGCCTGTGTCTCCACCACTACCACTTATGCCAGAGATAGATTCTGACCCGATTAGTGAGGAGATTCTTTCCTCGGTCCCCGTCAGGGTCAGGCTGGGGTCTAGTTGGCCTCCTCCAGTCTGAGTGTTGGCTTTTTGTTGACAGCTTTAAGTCTGACCACTTTTTCTTCACCCAAACTTGAAGAATTGTGACTTGATCAACTACCAGGCATTGGCTACTAAGCTATGGATGAATAAAAGATTCTTTTTTTTATTATCATCATTAGATTATAGGCTGCTTACTGAGAATTTTTTTCAAACCTCAACCAGATTCCATTTGTCAACGGCAACGCTGTTGACTGCCTCCGTGATCTTCTTCCAGACAGCATTTTGGTGAGCTCCTTTAATGCCAGTGTTTTAAACTTCCAAAAAGCACGTATTTATTTACCTCCACCTCAGACGTGAGGGTGTCGATTTCCAGCTCGGAAAAGTTTCTCTTCTTTGCAATATTTCTCCTCTCCATGTTGCGACCTCACAGGGCGAGTGCTATGAACCACGAATATTTAAGGGCGTGGCATGCTAATGACGATCGATTTCAGCCGCCGCATTTATCAAGGCCTGATCATTCATACGCTGGGACCGGTCAAATACGAACGTTTCATAAATCACACGTGTGTCCTATCGTAAGATCAATCATGCGCTCAGATCTGCACCTGTTTCTACGCTCGTTTGGTAAATGAGGGCCACTAAACGTAATAATAACACTGCACTGGCAGACAGATGAGAGGAGAGAGACTTTAAATCCAGGCTAAATATCAGACAAAACATGAAAATTGAAGCAAGCAAAATTGAAAAAAGCCCCTTTCTGATGTTTGATTTTGGTTTCAGGCTCTGGAGCTGCAGCTGCTGTATCTGTGTTCAACGTTTTTGTAACTAGACTGCATGAGTAAGGTGGTCTGGATCCAGCCAGCAAATAGTGATACATTTGATAGCTTCAGTTAGTAGAATCTGGAGATGGTAAGTATGAGCCCGACCTTCAATACCGTATGGTATTACTCCAAGTAGCGCTACCATAAGTACATTGTCCCAATAAGTCTTAAGCTTTTGATATGCCCAGAATATATGAACATAGTCAGGGTCCAACATTAACGGTTGCCCGAATGCCCGGGGCAAGTAAAAACAGTCGACGAGCCAGCAGACCCTCTGCAGACATGCCTGATCGGGCAAGCAGCACCAACTCGGATTTTTTATTTTTATTATTTCTAATCGCAGGGCAGGAATTATATCACCGGTACCGTGGAGTCCCCGGCGTGTGGCCGTAAGGCCCCTCCTACCCATACGGCCAGTGTAGCATGCCCTGTTTTTTATGACAAACAGCATAGCAAGGCTACGGCTAAGTTAACGTAACGTTACTGACACTCCAAGACACTCAATCCATAGCCACTAACGTTATCCGCTATCTCATGTACAACACAGGTACCACACAGAAACTTTTACAAAGGGTCATAATGTGCTTCTAGTGACTGTCAAATCGCCAGCGAAAGCTGTTTACACTGCGGACACAGAGATGGGACATAGATCCTCTGTGAAGGAAGACAGTTCACTCTGCTCTGCCGCCGGGAACAAACTGGGAGGCAAAGATCCTCTCTGAAGAAGAGGGCTCACTTTGCTGCAGGGTTTATCAAAACATTTTTTTGTTTTTTTCTTTTAATAAATTGAACACACATTAAAGAGCATACAAGATCCTGTAGAGAATTAATACATATAATACTATACAATAAACACTGTCTAATTAAATGAAGGAAGATGATTTTTAAAGTCAAATAAAATATTGGGGATTTATGTAAAAATATACATAGAGACATATAAATAATTATATAATTAAAGATATGTAGGCTATGTTAGGTGAACACTCCTGTCAGTGACCCTGACCACTGGCATTGGCAAAAGAACTGGAGTTGGTCCCCGGACACTGCACTGCAGCTGCCCACTGCTCCTAGTGTATACAGTAGGATGGGTCAAATGCTGAGGTCAAATTTCGTTTCAATGTATGTAATGTGCTGAGAAAGGACAATAAAGAATCTTCTTCTAATAATGATTTCTTAATAACTAGGAGATAACAAAAGAATAAAGAGATTTCAAAGACTTAAAAAACAAGGGACATGAATCAATACAACAAGAAACGAGATATATCCCCAGTCATGCACACCCAGTTTTAATAAACTCAGTACAGTTTTCCAACACATATATTGTTTTGTCTTCATTCAATGTAGTTAGCACATAGTTATTGCGCCACTGGTTTAAGTAGATTTGAGAAGTACTTGCCCAGCAGGGCAAGTAGGAAAAAACCTTAACGTCGGACCCTGATAGTTAGCCAACATCTCTCCGCATGCCCTCTAGCAAGCACCATGTGTTATATGAGGTGTTCTGAAGAAGCACACAATAACTTTATGTCTGAATTTTCTCCAAGTGTTTGATCTAGTGACCATATGAGATCCTGAACAGATCTTATTCTCAGTGGGAAATGGTTCTGGTAATTGAAGCTCATTTTCCCATTTGGATATAAAATATAGTGGGTCTTGAGAGGTTGAATGTTAAAATCTTTTTTGTGTAGAAAATGTCTAACTTGTAAATGTCTATAGAAATCTGTCTGTGGAAGATTTAACTCTTTTCTTATTTGTTCAGAAGACTTCATAGTTTGACCTATTTGATAAAAAAGCTGATGTACATAAATCAACCCAAATCCTGACCAGTTCCTAAAGCCCATGTCCGTGTGAGAGCAGATAAAGTCCCTCATGGATCCAATGGGAGTAAGGGCTGAAATATGGCGAGGTAAATCATAAGTCTTTTGCACTTCTTCCCAAATTTGTAATGTGAATTTAGTCCATTTATTCATTTTGTAATCTCTCTGAGAAAACCCTAAGAAAGGCATTTCTGCTAATTCATGCTGGCAAGCTGATTTCTCTATGTTCAACCACCAATTGTCTACATCATTATTGAGCCATACAGTGAGTGGCTTCAATCGGGCAGCCCAAAAGTACATTTGCAAGTTAGGAAGAGCTAATCCCCCTTCCTCTTTTGGAAGTTGTAGTGTTTTAACCCTGACTTCTGCCAGACAAATCGAGAGGTAAGGTGATCTAACATGCAAAGTGTACCATTAGATATTTGTTCAGGAAGCATTTGGAAGGGGTATAACAGTCTGGATAGCATATTCATACGTACAGTCTCTACTCTCCCCAGAATGGAAAGGGGCAGTGTGTGCCACCCATCTAGATAATTTTTTATTGTTTTGAACAATTTCTCATAATTGGCCTGGTATAGTTTATCTAGTGAGGCAGTAATCTGAATCCCTAGACACTTGATGGCAGCAACTGGCCATTTGAATTCACTATTAACTTTAACCCTTTGAGAAATCAGTCCATCTATGTCCAAAGCCTCTGTTTCATCTATGTTAATCTTGTAGCCAGAGAAGAAACCATATTGTTCAATACACTGCTTGATTGCTGGTATGGAACTAGAAAGATTTGTGAGGTACAACAAAACATCGTCAGCATACAACGATACCTTGTGCTCCTCTCCATCAACTATAATTCCTAACAACTACTCCTAATAACTATTGTTATCCCTCATCATCTGTGCAAATGGCTCAATACATAAGGCAAATAACAATGGAGACAGGCTAGAGCCCTGTCAGGTTCCCCGTTCTAGATTGAAGGCATTCAACGTGTGTCCATTTAATCTCAGAGATGGTTGTGGATTAGAGTGTAAGATTCTGATCCAATGAAAAAAGGTGGTTCAAAACCCAGCCTGCTTAAAGTTTGAAATAAGAATTTCCAGGACACGTGGTCAAACACCTTTTTGGCAATTGGTCTATATAAACTGCGCTATGTTGGGTCTTTACCCTCCTTTGGTATGACTACAATGGTTGCGTCTCTCCATGTGGGGGTGATGATCTGTTATAGGTTCATCTAATTTGGAGGCCAAATCCTCTCGAAGTTGCATTAAATTCATTCCCTGTAGAAAAGTTTTGATCTCATCTTCACTAGAGCTTGTACTACAATTTGTATATAATGTCTTATAAAAATCAGCAAAAGCCTTTGAAATATATTATATAGTTTTGTCAAAAACTGGTTTGGTTTTAGTGACTTAAGCTTTTGGACTACATTAGACTCCTGTTGCTTGCCCTTGAGCCATGTTCATAATATCTTTGTTTGGAAAATCAAAGCTGTCCCTCAATCTTGTCAGAGAGCAGAGACTCTAGGGTCCTGTGTGCTTCTCTTAGCTCTGTTTATAAAACTGCTGTGGGTTGTGCTTTATGCTGTTGTTCTAACTGCTTTATTTTAACTTCCAATTCTACTCTCATTTCGTTGTTTCTCGTCTTTTTTGCAGTGGCATAAGAAATAATGTGATCACAGAGGTAAGCTTTCCTGCAGTCAGAGTAAAACTGGTGACGTGTCTGGATGTGTGTTTACGTCTACACAGAGTTGGAGCTCTGTTTTGATAAACTAGATAAGATTCATCGTTGAGAAGTGACGCATTAAGTCTGTATCTCCTGGAAGTAGTATTGTGTCTTATATCCCACAAGATGGTCAGTGGAGTGTGGTCTGACAGTGTTATTGGAAGAATTTCACTCTACACTTTTCTGTGACCCTCAGACTTAGGGGTGAAAAAAATAATCTATACGGGAATAAGATCAATGTTTATTAGAGTAAAATGTATAATCTCTGCTACTAATTGATCAATTTGTTGATAGCGCCGTAAGCTCGCTGCGAAAAACACTCGACTCTGTAGCTCCTCTTAAAAAGAAGTTAACAAAACAAAGAAAGTTCACTCCTTGGTATAACTCTGAAACCCGTAAATTAAAACAAATATCACGAAAGTTTGAAAGGAATTGGCGATTAACCAAACTGGAAGAATCTCGTTTAATCTGGGCAGACAGTCTCAAAACTTATAAGAGGGGCCTCCGCAATGCCAGAGCAAACTATTACTCAGCTTTAATAGAAGAAAACAAAAATAACCCCAGGTTTCTTTTCAGCACTGTAGCCAGGCTGACTGAGAGTCAAAGCTCTATTGAGCCTTGCATTCCTTTAGCCCTTAGCAATAATGATTTTATGAGCTTCTTTAATGACAAAATTCTAACCATTAGAAGCAAATTTCATGACCTCCTGTCCTCAGATAGTACCTATCTAACCTCAAACACAGCAAACACAAACACACCTAATATTTATTTAGACTGCTTCTCCCCAATTTCTCTTCAAGAATTGACTGCAGTGATTTCTTCTTCTAAATCATCAACGTGTCTCTTAGACCCCATCCCAACTAGACTACTCAAGGAGGTCTTACCTTTAGTTAACACCCATATATTAGATATGATCAATATATCCTTATTAACAGGCTATGTACCACAGTCTTTTAAGGTAGCTGTAATCAAACCTCTACTAAAAAAGCCCACCCTGGATCCAGAGGTGTTAGCCAACTATAGACCAATATCTAATCTTCCCTTTATGTCAAAGATCGCACACCAGCTGTGTGATTTTCTCCATGATAATAATTTATTTGAGGAATTACAGTCAGGATTTAGAGTGCATCATAGCACTGAGACAGCACTAGTTAAAATTACAAATGACCTTCTGATTGCTTCAGACAAAGGACTCGTTTCTGTACTTGTTTTATTAGATCTTAGTGCAGCGTTTGACACTGTTGACCATGAAATTCTGCTACAGAGACTGGAACACTTAATTGGCCTAAAAGCTTCTGCACTAAGCTGGTTTAAATCTTATTTATCTGATCCTTTTCAATTTGTTGACGTTCATAATGAATCATCCGTACGTACTAAAGTTTGTTTTGGAGTTCCGCAAGGTTCTGTGCTTGGACCAATCCTATTTATTCTATATATGCTTCCTTTAGGCAACATCATTAGAAATCACTCTGTAAATTTCCATTGTTATGCAGATGATACACAGCTGTATTTATCGATAAAGCCAGAAGAAAGTGATCAATTAACTAAACTTCATAATTGTCTTAAAGACATAAAAACTTGGATGAGCACCAATTTCCTGATGTTAAATTCAGACAAAACTGAAGTTATTGTTCTTGGCCCCAAACAACTCAGAGACTCTTTATCTGATGACATAGTTTCTCTCGATGGCATTGCTCTGGCCTCTACCACTACCGTAAGAAACCTCGGAGTAACATTTGATCAAGATTTGTCTTTTAATTCTCATTTAAAACAAACCTCACGGACTGCATTTTTTCATCTGCGTAATATTGCAAAAATTAGACCTATCCTGACCCAAAAAGACGCAGAAAAATTGGTCCATGCTTTTGTTACCTCAAGGCTGGATTACTGTAACTCTCTATTATCAGGTAGCTCTAGTAAATCATCCAGCTAATTCAGAATGCAGCAGCACGTGTACTAACAGGAACTAAGAAACGAGATCATATTTCTCCTGTTTTAGCTTCTCTGCACTGGCTCCCTGTAAAATCCAGAATTGAATTTAAAATCCTACTGTTAACTTATAAAGCTCTAAATGGTCAAGCTCCGCCATATCTTAGAGAGCTCATAGTGCCATATTATCCCACCAGAACTCTGCGCTCTGAGAAGGCAGGGTTACTCGTGGTCCCTAAAGTCTCCAAAAGTAGATCAGGAGCCAGAGCCTTCAGCTATCAGGCTCCTCTCCTGTGGAATCATCTTCCTGTTACGGTCCGGGAGGCAGACACCGTCTCCACATTTAAGGCTAGACTTAAGACTTTCCTCTTTGATAAAGCTTATAGTTAGGGCTGGCTCAGGCTTGCCTTGTACCAGCCCCTTGTTAGGCTGACTTAGGCCTAGTCTGCCAGAGGACCACCTATAATACACCGGGCACCTTCTCTCTCTCTCTCTCTCTCTCTCTCTCTCGCATATCCTATTACTGTATCTTGTTTACTTGGCCATTCTGGATGTCACTAACTCGGCTTCTTCTCCGGAGCCTTTGTGCTCCACTGTCTCTCAGGTTAACTCGTATTGCAGCGGTGCCTGGATAGTGTGACGTGTGTGGTTGTGCTGCTGCCGTGGTCCTGCCAGATGCCTCCTGCTGCTGCTGCTGCCATCATTAGTCATTAGTCATACTTCTACTGTTATTACACACATATGATTATTATCATACATGTATATTGCCAGATACTAATATATACTTTCAACATATTGTACCACAGTAGCCAGAACTATAACGACAATATTATTACTTTCATGAATGTTGTTGTAAGCTACTGTCATTACCAAGGATGTCATACAGATTATTGTATTGTGTCATACGGATTACTGCTAATTTATTATGCTGATCTGTTCTGTACGGCATCTATTGCACGTCTGTCCGTCCTGGAAGAGGGATCCCTCCTCAGTTGTTCTTCCTGAGGTTTCTACCATTTTTTTCCCCGGTAAAGGGTTTTTTTTGGGGAGTTTTTCCTTATCCGCTGTGAGGGTCCAAAGGACAGAGGGATGTCGTATGCTGTAAAGCCCTGTGAGGCAAATTGTATTTGTGATATTGGGCTTTATAAATAAAATTGAATTGATTGATACTTGGATACAGATACCTCCATACATCAATCAGACCCATTTCGATGCAGTGACCTTTCAGTACTATGCTCATTCTGGGACAGGGGGTTGTGGCTGCTGGAAATCTATCTTAAGATTGTGACATAACACAGTTCCAATCCCAGGGCCGGCTCTTGGCATAGGCCATGTAGGCGGTCGCCAGGGCACCACATGCTGGCGGGAGCGCAGCTGCAAGCCCTCATAAAAATAAAGTAAAATAGAATAAATAAAATAAAATAAATACTACTAATAATTTGCACCATGCTCAGTCACATTACTGTGGGCGAGGGGTGGTGGGATGAGTTATCTGTGCGCATCTCAGGTAGGTAGTGGTTGTGATTGACAGACAACAAGAGGTCATAATTTGTCAAATTATTGGTTATCATCATGAAAAGACCCCCAAGCCCTCAGGTGCGACATACAGAAAGCGGAGAAAAGAGGAGGCGGAGGTCCTAATGTCGAAGTATGTCGTCTTTTATAACATTAAAAAATGCCGTTTGACTTTTCATTTGTACGAGCTAGCAGCTTGCGAAGCTGAAATAAAGCAAAGCTGCCTAATAATCCTACTGTAGATAATGATGTCATCACTGCCAGGGATTGAGTTAAGATGCTGAGCTGGTTTATTGCTGTTTTTATCTGGTGAACAACTGGCTGCTTAGCGCTCCTCCTCTTACTTAGCACGTTAGATATTGTGCTGAAATTCGATAACAAATAGGGACAACTGTCAAACTAATGTGTGACTATATAATTGTAGTGCAACCT
Source organism: Epinephelus cyanopodus (assembly GCA_026686955.1). Lineage (NCBI taxonomy): Eukaryota > Metazoa > Chordata > Actinopteri > Perciformes > Serranidae > Epinephelus > Epinephelus cyanopodus. The sequence continues at coordinate 231,856 of CM048932.1, read as the reverse complement.
CTTTTATTTTAGTAATGCAAAATCACAACTTGATAATTATTTATGTTATGTGGAACACATCACTGGTGCAAGTAGTAGTCTGTCTGCTGCAGCTACGTGTTTTGCTTGTACTGTACAGTAATAGGTAAATCTACTCTACATCTGTCCAGATGCACTGAGAAAATATTTGAATAAGAAAACCCAAGATGCTGCTGTAGAGGGGCCTTCTCTGACATCTGCTCCACTCAATGAAGAATGCAAGTTTAGCCAATTATTTGTGGTCTCTGATACACTGCTATGTTGTCATTTTTATCATTACAATACATCACAAGCCTTTAAACATTTCTAAACCTCCATATGAAAGAAAAAATGGGAACTGTAGCTTGCACACAGATCCCAATTTTCATTTGAATGCGATATTGCCACATATTTGACTTTTTTAAAAGGAGTCCTTTCAAGAATACTAACAGTATCTATTATTAAAATCTGTTTTACATACTTCTGTTATTTTGGTAAAAGTAGCACAATAAAATACATTTGATGACAAATACAATTTACAGAGGAAATATAGCCTAACTCAAAATATAATCTAAGTATAGTGCAACTATGTTCTATCTATTGTTCCATTCACTAGTATAAGCCTTCCCTCACTGTCTTTAAACTCTATGTGGATGCGAAATTCACTCCTCTCCAAACCAAAATTGCCACACCCCTTCTCCTTCCAGATGCATGAGAGGAATAAAACACTTTGTCTGCCCATGTCTTACCTAGCTTTATAGTATGTTCAGCATCTGACATTTGAGTTTCTTGTAAATAAGCTATGTCACAGTGTAGTTGTTTGAGCTGACTTAATTTTTTTCCCTCACTACTGGGCTATGTAGACCTCGCACATTGTAACTTATGACTTTAATGCCTCCCATTGTAGCCTGTAGTAATTATTTGATGATACATCTGACCCTGTACAAGGAATTATATCAACAAAAATGGAAATGAGGAGAAATAAACGACAAAAGAGTTATCATGACAGTGATATTGTCCATGTGTTACCTGATTCAATTACAATTTTTTATTCAATTTTATTTATAAAGCCCAATATCACAAATCACAATTTGCCTCATAGGGCTTTACAGCATACGACATCCCTCTGTCCTTAGGACCCCCACAGCGGATAAGGAAAAACTGATGAACTGTGAAGTAAGGACTTTAAAATCAATATGAAAACGGACCGGGAGCCAGTGGAGGGAGGCTAAGACTGGCGAGATGTGGTTGTGCTTTTTCTTGCCCGTGAGAAGGCAAGCAGCAGTGTTCTGGATGAGCTGTAGACAGTTGAGGGAGGACTGATCCAGGCCAACATAAAGGGAGTTACAGTAATCTAATCTGGTGGTTATGGAGGCATGGATCACCCTTTCAAAGTCTGCAGCTGAGAAATAGGGCTTGGTTTTGGCTAGAAGACGTAGCTGGAAAAAGCTAGTTTTGACAACAGCACTGATCTGTTTGTCAAATTTGAATTGGCTATCAAAAACTACTCTGAGATTCTTTACAGAGGAACGAATGTTGGGGTTCAGGGGGCCCAGGAAATCTGCGGAGCTGCGTGGGGACATGTGGCCTCCAAACAGGATAACCTCTGTCGTGGACTCGTTAAGATTTAAGAAATTAGAGCTCAACCAAGATTTGACATCACTCAAACAATCCAGTAGAGGCTGCACTGCGTCCTTGCTTAAAGACCTTAATGGCAGGTAAATCTGGACGTCATCAGCATAACAATGGAGTAAAATCTTGTGCTTTCTAAAAACATCACCTAGAGGCAGCATATACAACAAGAAAAGAACAGGGCCCAAGATGGAGCCTTGGGGGGCTCCGCGGGTCAGTGGGGCTGCAGCAGAGGAAAAGTGACCTGACTGCACAGAAAAAGTCCAATCTGTCAGATAAGACCTGAACCAGCTAAGGGGCGGAGCCTGTAATGCCCACGGACTGCTCGAGGCGGTGTAACAGGATCGCGTGGTCAACTGTATCGAAGGTGGCTGACAGGTCTAAAAGCATCAGGATGACAGAGTTACCTGAGTCAGCAGCTAAGATCAAGTCATTAAAGACTCTCAGCAGGGCAGTTTCCTTGCTGTGTCGAGGTCTGAAGCCAGACTGGAGAGTTGGGAAAGGGGAGAAGAACAACTGTGCAACAACTGTTCGGTCTTGAACTCCACAATAAGAACAAAACAACCTTGCTCCTCGCGCCCGCAGTGTGCCACCCTCCACGGTGTAGTTCTCGGCCCAGCCACTACTCCTTGGACAGCTTGGTCGTGATGCAGACCCTCCGCTGCGTCCCACACCAAAGTGTAGGTTTTGATTCTGCCATCTAGATGAAGTTTTACCTCTTTTCCACCAAAGCAGTTCCAGTGCTGGTTCGGGGCCAGTGCTGATGCTGGTTCTCAGTTGGTTCAACTTGCGAACCTGCGAACCACCATTTCAGGTGACTACCTCTTGAAGCTCATCGAGAGAATGCCAAGAGTGTGCAAAGCAGTAATCAGAGCAAAGGGTGGCTATTTTGAAGAAACTAGAATATAAAACATGTTTTCAGTTATTTCACCTTTTTTTGTTAAGTACATAACTCCACGTGTTCATTCATAGTTTTGATGCCTTCAGTGAGAATCTACAATGTAAATATTCATGAAAATAAAGAAAACGCATTGAATGAGAAGGTGTGTCCAAACTTTTGGCCTGTACTGTACATTCATGTGGATCCAACCGGAGCACCGAGCCCTGGTTTGTTATTCAGGTTAATGTGGGAAGAAGCAGCGGGTTTATCGGGCAGCTGAGTGAAGCTGGGTGAAGTGGAGGCTGCGGAGGAAACACCAGGATGGGTTAATGTCGGGAGCTTGAGTTATTAGCAGTCCTAGCAATGGGTCAGGCGTTACGGTTGTGTTAGGTGAGTAAGTTAGCCCGGCAGCCCAGCTAACGTTTGCAATTACAGGGCTCCAGACTGCGCCTAATTGGTCGTATTTTACAATCTTTTTTGGAGGCCATGCAACATAGTTTTTTAACTAGGTGCACCAGTGCGACTTACAAATCCACCCTTCTCCCCCTTTTTCTTTCTTTTTTTTTTTTTTAATTTTTTTATAATTGCATTTCATGGAGGAGCGGAAGCGAGTGTCTCTGTGTGTGTGTGCCTGTCATGTGTGTCTGGATGCGCACTGCCAGTAACCATAGCAACGTGCAGCAGTTTTAGTACCTATGTGTGTACTGTACGCGGCTTTAGACAGAGAGGGGTCACAGAGTAGTAAGTGCTGTGTCGTTTGACCATAAAGTGACACTGTGAAATGAACTATAGATTAGTTTTTCACAAGAAAAAAATATCCAGAAACTCCTGTCGGTCCTGTGCCAGTTTCCCAAACTTCCGATGACGATAGTTCAGAGGATGAGTCAGCAATGTCCTGCCCACAGCCCCCCATTGATATTATGTTGCGCGACGGATGCTTCATATAGTAACATAACAATATACTATACTATTTGTGTTATGTCATTGTGTCATTTCTGTCTCTACATGGTCATGCGTTAACAATTCTCCTCTGCTCTCTGTATCGTGCACGGCGGAGTTCCGCCACACGCACAGATGAGCACGCTAGAGCAGCTCGGGCGGCTCGGGCCACATTTTCCTGACTAAACCTGACCCGAGCCTGGCGCAGTTTGTCAGCTGACAAAGTTATTGTTATGGACAGTGTGTAAATAACAACAGACTGCTGTTACGCACAGACAAACACGCTGCTCGCACAGCAGCGCAGCACGGCACTCGGTGCTGAGCTTGTGTTGTGTTGCGTTCAGGCGCTGTCACGTAATTAACAACTTCCAGCACTTAAATAGGTCATAACACAAAAAAGCAGCATGTCAAGTGACTTCAATAAAATGATGTTCAATAAAATTGTATTTTCCTAAATCTTGAGACACCTCATATGTAAGCTAGACAGACATTTCACCTGCTCATTACTGTCCGCAAATGTACTGTATGTACTTAGTCCTAAGGAGCCCTTCTGGTGCCAGTATACATACAAACATCCCAGCAGGCTGTGCTTTGCAAGCATACAAAAAAGTTTCACGCATGTGAAAATTATTTTTCATGTGTGTGCTTCACCTCCGCTGCTACATCTCCATCCTAGGGGAAACACTGCTGCGTGCGTTTTGTGCAGGTGGATGTGGTAGTCCACTGGTAGAGTAGAGAGAGAGCTAAGTAGTGTTGAAGTAGAGTAGAGCAGGGGTCCGTTTCACAAAGCAGTTTCAACAAACTCTGAGTCTAATCCTGAACTCTGAGTTGATCTACTCTGAGATAGGAAACTCTGAGTTTCCGGTTCCAGAACAGCTGGTTTGAATCAGTTTAATCAACTCGGAGTAGTTTCACCTGGAGTTAAGCGCGTGCACCACAACTATAAAAAGCCAGCATCAATGGAGCCCCGATTCGACAAGTCACCATGGCAACGGGGAAGAGGAGGGCTGCGTTTTTCACCCCACTAGAATTAGAAATCTTAATGTGCTCATACGGAGAGTTTGCACACGTTTTCAAAAAGAAGTGCATAGGCTTTGCAATCACAACAATATTACAGGGGAAAAACTGTTTGAATGGTAGCCTATTAATTTATTTCAATTAGGTGCAATCCCGCAGGGGAGAAGCGCACTTGGCAGCAGTTTAGGATAAAATATAAAAACATTGTTCAAACAGGTAAGACCTCGGCATAATCTCATGGGGGTACCTCATCTTGATCACGTTTTACATTGTAAAGTAAATATTAAGTGGCTGTTTGACTGTGCAGTTGTTTTATCCCCAACATAGCCTAATGCTGTTTTCACACACATAAATGTCTTCTCATCTATATCATGTTCTGTTAAATAATTAAGCCTATTTAAACTAACACAGACTTCTGCTCAGCCAACAGAAAGAAGGCAGATGCCTGTAAAATGAGCACACTTTTCTGACTGCCCTGCCTACAGTTGCCTTACTCTCAAGTGCTCAGCATCTCCGACATTGTACAAAAAACTTCCATTTGCAAAGAAACCCAGCGCAACACACACTATCTGCTGGGATGTGAGAGCATACGATTGGTGCAAATGTAAGGACGGATTAGGTTGTGTATGTAGACGATGGACTGCGACGTGAAACGGTACAGCTCAAAAAGATATAATTGTCTGGAAATACTATGCGCGGTCTGATAACCATCTCCCGACGAATATTTAATTCTCTGTGCAGTAATGCTGCACCGTCATCCACGGGATCGTTATCAAAAGGACATGCCATGTTAGTGAACAAAGTCGCCACCTACTGTGCCTAATGGACTTCTAATATACTGACTCTGATTTTTTAAATGATTTTTTTAAATGACAGACGGCAGATCTAGGCTACGCCAAAACTCGCCTGCTGACTGAATGAATGAGGAAATGAAATGGAGTGTGTGGCTCTGAAAGAGGGCGGAGACAGAGAGAAACTCGAGGTTCATTGAGAAAAACCTGGTCCCGACCAGGTTAGGTTCATAGAGTCTGTTACTGCGGTAACTGACCGAGAGCTTAAGTTACCTCTGTCTCTGAAACAGGCTAGAGTTACCCCTCTTTCTCTGGTTTGAGTTACCTCCCTTTTTGAAACGGAAAACTCAGAGTTTCCCTCATTTCAGGGTTAACAGACTCTGAGTTTTCACTAAACCTGCTTTGTGAAACGGACCCCAGGGCAGAGAGATGGAAGCAAAACATATTAAACCCAGTGTTAATAGAGCAGACCTGGAGAGAGGGTTGAAAAATAAATAGAGGTGGGCATGTCTCAAGTAGGGCGCAAAATTACAGACAGAGAATGATGGACAAAGATTGCCGCTGCCCTGACAGTCATTTTTGTGTAGGAATTAAGCTACAATACCTGACATATGTTGTTTTAATTAATAAATACAGTATGAATAAAGATTCCATAACATAAAAATAACTGCAGTCTTTTTTATTTGATAGCCACTTAAATTAAACAATTTTTATAGCTGGCCAATAACAGCCATAGTGCTCCGCTGCGCAAGATAACAGCTTACCGGCGACAGAGAAGCCCGGCTCCAGGTGAATAAATTGGCGTCATGACTGCCCAGAAATATACACACACACACACACAGGTATGTGACGTGTCAGAGGAGAAACGAGCCGTTCACATTTCTCTCTTGTGGCAGGTAACGGTCCACAAACCTCACCGCACTTTAGGGACTGTTCTTTACTTATGAAGGGACTGTTTTTTACTTGTCAGGGGAGGAGGGTGGCTGGTTGATTTTTATTTTATTTATTTATTTTATTTTGATCCCCCCTATGTTAATCACTTACTGATGCTGTTTTTCAAGTATGAATAAGACAATAAGTAATTTATTCCATTGAAATATCATTGATGTTTTATGGAAAAGTGATTTATCTTTTTATAAATGACAAAAGGCACATCTGCCTCACTTTTGCTGTGGTATCCTGATAATACTCAGAACCGTGATACTTTCACTGGTATCATACCGTGGGTCCCAATTTTGGTACTGTGACAACACTAATTTGGAGAGAGTATGAGAGTGGGAGAGACTGTGGGTGTGGAGGGGGGATGGAGAAAGACAGTATGAGAGGGAGAGACTGTGTTTCTGTGTATCTCTATTCATGGTTATTCATTTGTGTGTGAGATAAATAAATCTGGCTTTGAAAATTGGAAATGCTTAGATTTTGATTTTATGTCATTTCGTGTTTGTGTGAGGGAGGGAGTGCATTTGTAAGCACATGTGCATGATGTGGCTCTTTGTACTACCACGGTAATTTTTGTGGCTCTTGGTCTCTGACTGGTTGGCCACCCCTGATATAGATAATGCTCCTAAATTTTATGCTGGTGCTCCTAAAATTTTCAGTAAGGAGCACTGGTGCTCCTAGTGGAAAAAGTTAGTCTGGAGCCCTGAATTAGCATTGTAAAATGTAGCCTCGTGGGCAGCCTGGCGAGCCAGGTGTGCAGCCCGCAAGGCTACATTTTTGTAATATATTTGCTGAGATGGAGGCGAGGCTGAGTGAAAAAAAGAGCTGGTAGAAGCGCTTCATAGCTGTACGTTACTCCAGTAGCCGGTGACAGCTGACTCGGCTAGAGACATCGCCGGATCCCAGCGAACACCGGGAGCTAACGCTAACGTTCCTCCTCTTCTCCGTGAGTGAGAGCAATCTTTTAGCCTAGCAGGCAGCTGGCTCACGGGCTGCCCGCTAGAAGTTAAAGTGAGAAGAAGCAGCGGGTTTCTCAGGCAGCTGAGTGAAGCTGGGTGAAGTGAAGGCTGCGGAGGAAACACCAGGATGGATTAATGTCCGGAGCTTGAGCAGCCCGCGAGCCAGGCAGGCAGCCTGGCGGGCAGCCTAGCAGGCACCCTGACGGGCTCCAGCCGACGAAAAATGGCCCTCTGGAGCCAAATTTGCAAATTTGTTTTTATTGCAAATGCAGTTATTATGAATATTTCAACATAGCTGCCCCACTAGGGGGGCAGAATTAACAAAAGCAAAAGATTCAGCACTTTTAATTTTCAGCCTTAATCACAAACGCTATTTAGCAAAAGAATTACGCAGTTGGAATATTTATTGATATACAGAAAGCCTTTGACACAATCAACCATGATATAAAGAAAAAAGCTGGATACCTCTGATTCCGTAATCAGAGGTATTGTGTCAGACTGGATTAAAAGCTATCTACAAAAGAGAGCCAAATTTGCAAATTTGTTTTTATTGCAAATGCAGTTATTATGAATATTTCAACATAGCTGCCCCACTAGGGGGGCAGAATTAACAAAAGCAAAAGATTCAGCACTTTTAATTTTCAGCCTTAATCACAAACGCTATTTAGCAAAAGAATTACGCAGTTGGAATATTTATTGATATACAGAAAGCCTTTGACACAATCAACCATGATATAAAGAAAAAAGCTGGATATCTCTGATTCCATAATCAGAGGTATTGTGTCAGACTGGATTAAAAGCTATCTACAAAAGAGACAGCAGTTTGGTACGCTGGGTGATGTTTGTTCTTGTCATGTTTGGACATTGTTTTTGGTGTCCCCCAGGGGTCAGTGTTGGGCCCTAAACTATTTATCTTGTATATTAATGATATTAATGATGATATTTGGAGGGTGTCACAGGTATTAAGGCTGGTGATGTTTGCTGATGATATGAATATTTCTGTTCTGGGGAGAATTTAAAAGAAATACTGGAGGAAGTCGGTAAAGAAATGAACAAATTGAAAATATGGTTTGACAGAAACACATTATCATTAAACTTAAATAAAACAAAAAAAATGTTATTTGGGAATTGCAGGATAATGAACAAGTACAAATACAGAGGTGGGTGCAGATTGAAAGGGTTCATGAAAATAAATTCCTTGGGGTGATAATAGATGAGACAATTGGACAGTTGGAAACTACACATCAAACATACACAAACCAAACTATCAAGAAGCATTTCAGTTTTAAACAAAGCAAAACAGGTTCTGGATCATAAATCACTCCGCATCCTATACTGTTCCATTGTCTTACCATATTTCAATTACTGTGTAGAGATCTGGGGCAATAACTATATGAGTTCAATCAATTCATTAACTATTCTTCAAAGCTCTAATAAGTATTTAAAAACCTTTCGGTCCCTCTTAAAAAAAGTCGCACCTGTCCCCTTCAGGACGTTTTTCATCCTTGCTGAAAAATAACCATAAAAATCTTGAATATTAATATTTTTTTCTACTTTTTTTTGCTTAAATCTTTTAACCAACTCCTACTCAGATTATACATATCAAAATTCATTCATTTTGAGGATTTTTAACCCTTTATATGCCATTTTCTTTACATAATGTCAGTGTTACTTTTATGAAAAAAACATGAATTCTATATTATTTTCTATATACTAAATGCTGGATGGATTTTTTTTTTTTTTTAATTATCACAGTCTGGAATATGTGAATGAATAGTGACAACACCATCATTATTTTTTGCGCAGTTTCAATTTGAAATAAAAGCCGACACCTGTCCCCTTCGGGACGTTTTGCGTCCTCGCTGAAAAATAGCCATAAAGATATAATAAATTAATGGTTTTTTTCTACTTTTTTTTGCTTAAATCATTTAACCAACTCCTACTCAGATTATACAAAAAAAAAAAAAAAATACAAAAATTCAGTGTGTGAGTGTGTGGATGAGTGGATGCATGTGTGTGTGACAGAGAGCGAGTGAGAGAACAGCAATGTAACCTTGCAGCAAACTGCAGCTATTAATTTGCATAATTTTTGCTCCATAATTACACACATGCACATGCACACACACACATAGACACACAATATTTTTTTAGTAGCTACACAGCCACAGCCCCCAGACATCCATATAAACACTAACCTAGCATTTATTTTAAATTTTTTTGCAGCAATGGCTTGTAAACCTAAATAATGGAAAAAAATAGGAGAAAACTACAGGCAATTTTACTGCTTATTATTTAGTTTGTGTTTACTCTGCTGGGGAAGCAGGAGAAAATGTATGATTCAGCTGGATTTTAGTAAAAACTTCAATTTTGATGTCCTAACTCTGGAATGCATGACTAATATCATCAACTTCATGTTTCTAAGTTGCCATGAGGATGTGATGAAGAAATATGGTATTTATGGTTTTACATTTAGCTATATTTTCACATAGGGATTTGACATTGTGTATTTTAAGTCCATGTACACACACACACACACACACAAACTAATATTGCAATATTTTGATACAGACCACACTGTCACATCCTTATGAGCACAACAAGACCATTTTTTGATCTACTCTGCATTTGCCCTCCCTGTTCGGGGCCTATAGTGCTTCAAGTGGCCAAACCAGGAATTGCATTGAAAAGACAGCAGGGCCCCAAAATGGAAAATGGCCCCATCTGGTATTTTTTTTTTTTTTTTTTTCACAATTCTTGGGTCTCTCTAACCAACCTGACTACCAGAGATAGAAAAAAATCACGTTTTTTATGTAAATTGAAGGGGAATCAAAAAATGTTGTTTTAATGGGTTTCAATGGGGACGGTTTTGGGCCAAGAGGGCGAGATGTTGTAAAAGGTTGCCATTTGTGTATTTTAGGCCTGATTAAGGAGTGGCTTTAAAATTTCAAAATATCACTGAAAATAAGTTTTCTGACCAAATGTCATGCTGTATGCATGAACACAGCCAAAGTTATCAAAAAATAAAAAATAAAAAATGGCTGAAAAGGACGTTTTTCGTCCGAGAGGGACCGGAAGGTTTTAAAAACTCTCCAGCTAATGCAGAATGCAGCGGCACGTGTACTAACAGGAACTAAGAAACAAGATCATATTTCTCCTGTTTTAGCTTCTCTGCACTGGCTCCCTGTAAAATCCATCCTCTCCTGTGGAATCATCTTCCTGTTGAGGTCCGAGAGGCAGACACCGTCTCCACATTTAAGACTAGACTTAAGACCTTGCTCTTTGATAAAGCCTATAGTTGGGGTCGGCTCAGGCTTGCCTTGCCGCTAGTTAGGCTGACTTAGGCCTAGTCTGCCAGGGGACCTCCAATAATACACCGGACACCTTCTCTCCTTCTCTCTCTCTCTCTCTCTCTCTCTCTCTCTCTCTCTCTCTCTCCCTCCTTCTCTCTCTCTCATGTCCTGTTCTGCATCTTGCTAACTCGGCCATACTGCGTGTCACTAACTAGGCTTCTTCTCCAGAGCCTTTGTGCTCCACTGTCTCGCAGGCTAACTTATATCACAGCGGTGCCTGGACAGTGTGACGTGTGTGGTTGTGCTGCTGCTGTAGTCCTGCCAGATTTCTCCTGCTGCTGCTGTTATCATTAGTCATACTTCTACTGTTATTATACACATATGATGATTGTCAAATACATATACTATCAGATGTTAATATTTACTTTCAACATATTGTACCACAATAGCCAGAATCATAATAATAATATTATTACTTTCATTAATGTTGTTGTAAGCTATTAACATTATCGTCTGTCCTGCATCTCTCTCTGTCTCTGTCTCTGTCTCTCTCTCTGTCTCTTTCTGTCTCACTGTGACATACGGATTACTGTTAATTTATTATGTTGATCTGTTCTGTACGACATCTACTGCACGTCTGTCCATCCTGGAAAAGGGATCCCTCCTCAATTGCTCTTCCTGAGGTTTCTACTGTTTTTTTTCCCCGTTAAAAGTTTTTTGGGGGGGAGTTTTTCCTTATCCGCTGCGAGGGTCCTAAGGACAGAGGGATGTCGTATGCTGTAAAGTCCTGTGAGGCAAACTGTGATTTGTGATATTGGGCTTTAGAAATAAAATTGATTGATTGATTGATTGATTGATTGATTGATTGATTGATTGAAAAAAGGGCAATACGGGTCATTCATAATGTCGGCTATCAGGATCATACTCAATCACTATCACTCTCTCACTCAGCAAAATCTTTTCTTGTTTGTATGGATTCTGTTAATGAATCCGTACAAACAAGAAAAGATTTTGCATTTCATTCTGTGGGGTAAGACTGTGGAACAATATGGGTGAGGAGTTAAAACAATGTCCAAACATGCAACAGTTACAAAATATAAAGAATATGTTTCACAGGATAAGGGGATGAAGTGGGGGTGTGACAGTCACTAGGTGTTCACAGGATACTGTTATTGATTATTTATTTCTATATTTATTTATGTTCATTATTAGTCGGTCCTTTTCTTTTCTGTTGTGTTTTATTATTGTTAGGTCCTTTTTGTCGTTGTCCTTAGATGATAGATGTATATATAGGTGTATATTTCAAATAAATCATGTTCATTATTGTTATTATAATTATTGTTATTAGTACTGTTATAATTATTATGACTGTTATTAACAGTAGTATTTCTAAGGAAGCAGGATAGATGTATAAATCATTTGTGCAGGGAGAAGGGGTTGGATTAGATAAGTTTCGACTTCTTCCCACTCCCTTTTGAACAAACCTTTCATTGTCTGTTATTGCTTTCTTCTCTTTTTGTTCAAAATAAAACCTTCAAATCAAATCAAATCAAATCATACAACCTGCAGTCTCACATGTTAAGAACTGAGGTTCCTCACGGAGATCAGATGACACATCAACTCCTTGAAATACGAAGCCAACTAACCACATAGAGCCTTACCTTTGCCTGTGGATATTCTCATTTATCCAGGTCATAGTTATCTCAAGGTAATTGAATTGAACGCAACTGGACTTAATTTTGTCTTAGAAGACGTGTCACCTCTTATCCCAGAGGCTTTATCAGTTCATGCTTGTCTGACTCGGCTGGAACAAGTCTGACAAACTGGTGTGGAAAAACCCAGGTATATCACCTCTGAGGAGGTCCTCACAAGGCCCATGATGTCATTGGTTCATCTTCAATGGTGAAGACCGTCGTTGACACACCACTGGAGCACTAACAAACCAATAACATCATTAGCCTCGTGAAGACCTCCTCAGAGGTCAAAACCAATCCTTAAGGTGACAGGAAGCTGACAAGCGAAAATTTGTAGTATTATATGTTTTTAACCCATATTTTTACTAAGGATAAACCTAAAAAGGCACGTAATATACAATACCATCTGGCAAAAAAACATAATGTGTAGTACAAACACCTAACACCAAAAAATAAAAGTCCACACTGAAAGAAAGTAATACTCTGAAGTACTGTAAAGAAGCAGTAGGAGTGAGGACACAGCCAACATTGTCCTGCTGTGGATCTGATCAGAAAACTTTGGTTTTACTCACTAGATCTTTGGAGCGATGTAGTGAATCTTCATGCAGTTTTTGTCAGCCACCACCATGTCGTCTGTAGCTCTGGTGTCTGCTCCCAGGATCACTCCATCCTGGCAGACAAGTACAGGAAACACATGCCTGCTTTTAGAGTCTACTTCCTAAACACTAAAAAACTTCCAGGTTTTTTTTTTTTCACACATATGCACCAACATCAGTCAATCAGGAAAAGAGAGCTGTGATAATAATACCTTTATTTATATAGAACTTTTCAAGAGCAGACCTCTAAAATTGCTTCACAACAAAAAACATAATAGCAAGTAAAAAACAAAACCACAGACATGAAATATAGATATCATGCTAAAACTTTAAAAGAAATTAAAAATGAAAACTTAATCAAACCTAATTAAGGCAATTCTGAAAAAGAGTCTCAAGCTGCTTTTTAAAAGTGTCCACAGATCTATGGGACTACACATCACAATGTAGGCCACTAGTGGTCACTTTAAGTGCTTTTATTTGAAGAGAAAATAAAGCATGGTGGACTCAACTGTCAGAAACTCCTTTTGTAGTTCACTGATTCTTGAGAGATGGGACAAAACATTTAAAGCAGCTGTGCAGAACTTTACGTTTTCGTTCATTATAGTGCCCCCTTTGGTCAAAGCAGTATGACACTCACAGCCTGGTGTCGTAAAATTCCGACTGCAGCCGGCATTTACCGCATGCATTTGTTTTGGAGAGCGAGAGGAAAATTATAAATGCTCTGGTGTAGCTCTGAATTTTTTATAAACTGAGGACAACCGCCTGCTGTATATTTGTGTCCATGGTCACAGTCACAGATAATTTTGTGGCGTTTGTTGTAACGTTACTAGACAAAAGCGGTTTACACGCGTTTGGGCTTGAGCCCTATCACTGTCCTGTTTAGCCTTCTTCTGTTCTTCTTCTTTTAGATGGTGCTCCTTCTTTATCTGCCATGATATCTAAAGTACAACCAAGTCCTTATAGATACATCTGGTAAAACTGTTATGTGTTCAGAAATGCCCGTTGTGTACTGCTTACTTGAAGAGGGGGGGTGATACAAACTAGGGACATTTTTATAAATGGTACAGCTGCTTTAAATGAAAATTAAATAAATTCACCATGATTTACATACTTACAAAAGTTAAATCTGCACATACCAATGTTATCACCCACTTTTAACTGTTTATTTGGCAAATTTGTTTAAATGTCTGATATGTAGTCAAGAGGTCCATGTTATTGTACTTGTCCTCAGCAAGAGGTCACAATATTGACACACCCCAAAAAAAACCCTTTTCTAAAAAAACATTTACCACTGTGCAAACATATATATTAAATAAAAAAAAAGCTTCCATATAAAACAATGCCTAAAGTGAACATCAAACAGTATTTTCCTTAAAAAACTCCCTATCAAAGTTGTGTCCTCAGTTTCTGTCAACTGTCAGAATTTTTCATAATTCTTACTAAATCAGGCAATAGCATTTTTACACTTACAATTTTTTTGTACAGTTACATATCAAATTTTCACAAGTACAAAAGAGTTTTACAGATATGCATAAAATTTTCACAAGTACAAAAAGTTTTACAGATACACATCAAGTTTTCACAAGTACAAAAAAGTTTTATAGTGCACTGAGTCCACAGTTACGGATCAGACCCACAGGTACAAATCATATCTGCAAGTACAAGTTGGTACAAGTAGTTTCGACTGTCATTTGATGCATTCAAAGGAATAGCTAATCGGGATGCTGAGATAAACATATCATTTAACTATCCAATCACGGAGCCAGACGACGGACCGTCTTCCCGACAAGAGGAAGAAGAAAACAAAGAAACACAAGACTGAGGAAAGTAATATTAAGTTATTAGAGTTATTAAATGCATATAATAATTAGAGCTACAGTCAACCAAAGAAAATCTTGGTTGACTGTAGTGATGGTGTAGTGACTAGTGATGATGAAATCGAAGCTTCAAGAAGCACTGAACTACTCTGACACACCTGCTTCAAAAATGACACACTGCTTCGAAGCATTTCATACAGTCAGAAGAGTGACATCTGCTGGCTGTGTGTCAGAACTGCATCTAATTGGAAGACCTGGAAAAGCCTCAAGACTGCCTGTAACGAGGCCTCGCTCCCGGTAGTCGTCACGTGATTGTGGGCGTGCCTAAGCAGGGATCGAAACACTGCCCCGGAACACTTGTGCTTCAAAAGATCGACACTGTGTCAAGCAAACTGGCTCGAGCGTAACATCACTAGAAGTTGTATGTAATCTTCAAGTAATCGTTTGGTCGTAGGAAAAAAAAAAAATCTGCACGTTATTTTTACTTCTGCGGTGGTGTGTCTGTCACTCTGCAGTTACACCAAAACGCTAGTCGGCGGTGGAGGACTATGGTAAGTGCTGTAAGGTTTAGTTGATTCAAAACACACCCAAAACACACATTAAACATTGCTTAATAGAGACAATTTCAAACACAAGTACACAAATCAGCTTCACTACAACTTGCAAACACTTGTCTTTATCTGGACACATTTCCCCCACGCATCCCTCACGCTAACGTTATTAGCACAAGCCTATGGTATTTAAATTAGCCCAGCAACTAGTGATCGTTTTCTCTTGTCATATAAAATCAGGGGCAACAGACATTTAACAAAGGTAACGGCACACGGTTTGGCTCCATTACAAGTCACGAGGTTCACCGGCAAAACAACTGTCTTATACTAATAGGCCGTAAGGTGAATCAGAAAAAGTCTCACAGAAACTGATTTCTGCTCCGACATCTGGGGACTACACGATCTTTACTTCATAAAAAAGACTGATGCATGTTCAGCTAGGTAAAGTTAACGGCACTCAATTTGGCTCCATTACAACTCACAACACCCGCTGACAAAACAACTATCACACTAAAGAAGCTAACATTATTAGCGCCAGCCTATGGCATTTTACATTATATAAATTAGCCTAGCGACGAGCGGAGATTTCCTCTGCTCATATGAAGCCAGGATAAATCCCGAAGTATAAATCCCTAAAGGATATATCACACACAAGTCTTAAAATGCTATTTTAGTGGAGGCTTTACTGTCTTCACAATTTATTGTTTCTTATCTGTGAAATATAAGTAAATACAAGCTTCGTTTCCACCAAGGGAAATGGTGTCAGTATACAGAAACAGGCAGGAGGTCTGTGTCACCACGACACTGGGCGTTAGGGTGGGCGAGTTCAACATTGTGTAAACAAAGGGATAATAATAATAATGATAGATAGACAGATGGATAGCTAGACAGATAGATAGATAGACAGATAGACCGTAAATTGATGTCACCTAAAGTTTTGCATTTTAGCAATCAATAATATGTTTGTAACGTTAGCGAATACGTAAAGGGTATGAGAATACGTTAATGCTGTTTTGGTTGAATGGTAAAATCGCTAGTATTCTCTGGTAATGTCTTCACTGTTAGCAGGCTAATTTAGGAAAGTCACAAGAGGTAATGTTACATTGGTTTTGCTAAAAGAAATTAAAGTATGTGATATAACGACACATCATTCATATTTACATTTGGCTGCCAGTTTAGTGTTCGTATAAATGTTTTGTGTTTGTGTTTGTCTTCATAACAGTTAGTTATTTTTGTTTTTAACTACAGTCAGATTACGTGTGTCAGTGTGTGTTGCAATGGATCCTCCAGGAGACATGCTGTCTGCCCAAGCACAAGTGGGTTGCTGTCTGGTCATGCTAACCAAGCTAGTTCGGTAGCCGTCTTATTTAAATAGCCCCCAAATAGCCATTTTCCCACATAGATAGCACAGTATTGCCACAAAGAAGTGCTTTCCAGGGACTCTGTGCGCTCAAGCTATCCATGGTCAAATTAGCCGCCCCTACATTTCAAGTGCGCTCGTATTGTAAACATTATGATAACTGTAGTGAAACGGATCAGAAAGAGCAGGGGTCTTTGCGAAGTTTGCGCTAGGACACACATTGTAACAGTCGAATATATGAAATGTGCCTTTAACATGGTGTATACTGTCGCCTAGCAGCAACATCATCAAGCAGCACCTGTTATGGTTTGAGTCTGTTGAGATTGCATCCAACGCTGGTCGGACGTATACTTATGAGCTCCTGCTTTTTCTTTTATCTCACAACACAACAGCGATGGTATTGAGTACATGTGGCTATTCTGTTCATGTATGAAAATATAGTAGCCATACAGCCGGGCTTGGTAAGGCTGGAGTGTTTTTAAGTTGATGTAAAAATAAACAACAAGCATTTGTGAAATCCCACACTCGTGTGGACGTGAGTTTCTGTCGTCTCACTCCAAAGAGCTACACGGACCCAAAACCATTACAACATACAACTATGTTCGCTTTTCAAAACAAGATGTCAACGCAAATATACCTTCTTCCCTACCCTTGGTGTGACATGAAAAACCTTGTCTTCCATAAGTAGTTCATGATAAACTACTTGCACAAATACTCTGATGTACTTTAACCGTATACTTACTCTGTTATCTCAGAATCAGAATTGTGTTTTGTTGCCAAGTAGTTTTTCACATATAAGGAATTTGACTTGGTATGTCGATGCTGAACAATTAACATACAGATGTAAAGATAAACACACAAAAACACACGATACTTTGAGGGGTATAAAACACAAAAAATGCAATTAACAATTAAATATAGCAACTAAATATAAATATAATATAACTTATGTACAGTAGTTGTATACACTGAACAAAAATATACACGCAACGCTTTTGTTTTTGCTCCCATTTTTCATGAGCTGAACTCAAAGATCTAAAACATTTTCTATATACACAAAAGACCATTTCCCACAAATATTGTTCACAAATCTGTCTAAATCTGTGTTAGTGAGCACTTCTCCTTTGCCGAGATAATCCATCCCACCTCACAGGTGTGGCATATCAAGATGCTGATTAGACAGCGTGATTATTGCACAGGTGTGCCTTAGGCTGGCCACAATAAAAGGCCACTCTAAAATGTTCAGTTTTATCACACAGTACAATGCCACAGATGTCACAAATTTTGAGGGAGCGTGCAATTGGCATGCTGACTGCAGGAATGTCCACCAGAGCTGTTGCCCGTGAATTGAACGTTCATTTCTCTACCATAAGCCATCTACAAAGGCGTTTCAGACAATTTGGCAGTACATCCAACCGGCCTCACAACTGTAGACCACATGTTACCACACCAGCCCAGGACCTCCACATCCAGCATGTTCACCTCCAAGATCGTCTGAGACCAGCCACCCGGACAGCTGCTGCAACAATCAGTTTCGAATTTCTGCACAAACTGTCAGAAACCGTCTCAGGGAAGCTCATCTGCATGCTCGTCGTCCTCATTGAGGTCTCGACCTGACTGCAGTTCATCGTCATAACCGACTTGAGTGGGCAAATGCTCACATTCGATGGCGTCTGGCATGTTGGAGAGGTGTTCTCTTCACAAATGAATCTCGGTTTTCACTGTTCAGGGCAAATGGCAGACAGCGTGTGTGGCGTCGTGTGGGTGAGCGGTTTGGCAGTTTGCTGATGTCAGCGTTGTGGATTGAGTGGCCCATGGTGGAGGTGGGGTTATGGTATGGGCGGGCGTAACGAACACAGGTGCCTTTTATTGATGGCATTTTGAATGCACAGATACCGTGACAAGATCCTGAGGTCCATTGTTGTGCCATTCATCCACGACCATCACCTCATGTTGCAGCATGATAATGCACGGCCCCATGTTGCAAGGATCTGTACACAATTCCTGGAAGCTGAAAACATCCCAGTTCTTACATGGCCAGCATACTCACCGGACATGTCACCCATTGAGCATGTTTGGGATGCTCTGGATCGGCGTATACAACAGCGTGTTCCAGTTCCTACCAATATCCAGCAACTTCGCACAGCCATTGAAGAGGAGTGGACCAACATTCCACAGGCCACAATCAACAACCTGATCAACTCTATGTGAAGGAGATGTGTTGCACTGCGTGAGGCAAATGGTGGTCACACCAGATACTGACTGGTTTTCTGACCTCCCCCCCCCCCCCCCCCCCCCCCCCCAGACCCCCCAATAAAGCAAAACTACACATTTCAGAGTGGCCTTTTATTGTGGTCAGCCTAAGGCACACCTGTGCAATAATCATGCTGTCTAATCAGCATCTTGATATGCCACACCTGTGAGGTGGGATGGATTATCTCGGCAAAGGAGAAGTGCTCAGTAACACAGATTTAGACAGATTTGTGAACAATACTTGTGAGAAATGATCTTTTGTGTGTATAGAAAATGTTTTAGATCTTTGAGTTCAGCTCATGAAAAATGGGAGCAAAAACAAAAGCGTTGCGTTTCTATTTTTGTTCAGTGTAAACAGACTTATTGTGCAGTATGTGCAAAGTGTTCTTGTGTTTATTCTAACAGTTCAAGTTCTAATGAGTGAGTAGTGCAATGTCCACGTAGATGGTCCAGCTGTGTGTTCTTCACCTTGTTAGCAGGCTAATTTGACAAAGTAACATTAAAAGATACCTTGCTTATCCTCAAACAATTGGGATCAGATTGCACGGACAGACGTGCAATAGATGTCATACAGAACAGATAAATTAACAGTAATCTGTATGACACAATGAGACAGAGAGAGAGTGTCATGAAATACCCTGACTCATGTTGATTAACTTGACTGTTTATTCAGCTTCACAGTCGTCCATGCTCATAATAATACAACAAACTCCTAACGTTACCCCAAAGCCCCTGCTTTGCTGTGACACATAATGCTATTCACAGGCTGCAGTGACCTCTTGTGGTGGATGTAAATACAGCTACAATTAAATCACATCACATCTCCCTCCTATTAGCGAATTCTCATAAGGGGCATATAATAACCAAATATTTCAATGCAGCTTCTAGCACAAGGTAAAGTGCACAACGAACTGTCAATAAAAATACTGTTACTAAGCTGTCAACCGATAGTTGTAATGTTCTAACACAAACACATAAACACTGTTTTACAAATACATCTCCCTTTTTCTTTTTTTTGGAACATAGTCCTTGAACCTTACAGGAGTTTTAACTGCCCTCCCTGCCAAGGTCCTCTTTGGAGTACAACTTGGGTTGAGGGGCACTGTGGGAACTGGGGTGACATGAGCAGTAGAAGGGTCAGGAGGGGAACTCGTGTCACAGGTAGTGTCATGGCTGAAGTCATTAGTCTCTTTTCCTGCCTCTCGCACAGATGACTCTGGCACATCCTGGATGTGCCTCCTGTTCCTGCGGTACAACTGTACCCTGCTCAGTCTGCACATAGTAGGATCTGGGCTCTGGTGGCTTGGCGATGACTTTTCCAGCTTTTCTCTCCATCCAGTTTGATGGTGACACTCTGACCTGGCTGAGGTGCAGATAAAGGTCGTGCTGAGTGACGTCTGTTGTAGAAGTGATAGGCATTTTTGGTCTGCCGGTCTTTACGCCTGAACTGGCTGCCATTGTCAGACTGCTCGTGGTGGTGTGTGCAATCTCGATGTCATGTGAATAGTAATCCACCACCACAAGGTATTGTTTACCATCTTGTCCACAAATGTCTGCTGCAATTTTCTGCCATGGTCTGTGTGGCAGCGGAGTGGTCATTAATGGCTCTCTTCTCTGACTGGGTTTGTTCCTCAGCATCCCTGCTAGTAGCCTCTCTGAAAATGTCCAATCTGTCACCTGTTATTGGTCTTGTTAACACCACTGCCTGTACATAGGCTTTAACATCATGCTCTGTATTGGACACACCACAGTCCTGTAGGGGGGTTGCGAGACAAAGTGTCCGCCACAATGAGCTGCTTTCCTGGGACATGGACGCCTTCAACATTGAACTTCATCAGGCGCATTAACAACCGCTGGCATCTCACAGGCGCTTTGTCAAGGTCACATGAGTTCATCAAATGGACAAGCAGTTTATGATCTGTTTGCAAGCAGACCTTTTCCATGCCTTGTAGGTACCTCACAAACCGCTCACATGCTCAAACACTTGCAGGGCATTCTTTCTCTATCTGAGAATATCGTTGTTCTGTCTCAGTCAATGTTTGTGAGCAAAAGGCATCTGGCCGGAGTCCATCTCCCTGCTCCTGATACAGAGCACCTCCCAGGCCATAGCTGCTCGTGTCAGCACTATCCACTGTTGGCTTGGTTGCATCGTAATATGCAAGGACTGGTGCGGTGGTCAACATTGCTTTCACTTGTGTGAATGCTTGCTCCTGTGCTTCTCCCCAAATCCATGCAGCATCCTTTTTAAACAGGCTGTTTATGGGGTGCATGAAAGTTGAAAGTTCAGGGAGGAACTTGCCCAAATAGTTGATCATGCCAATGGTCTGGCGCAGCTCTGAAACATTAGTGGGGCACGGCAGTTCTGTGATGGCTCTGACTTTTTCAGTTTTGGGTTTGATACCGTCTTTCCCAATAATGTGGGCAAAATACTGGATTTCAGACTTTGCGAACTGACACTTGTCCTTGTACAGTTTCAGTCCTGAGGCTTTCATAGTGTGCAGCACTGCATTGAGGTTGCTGTTGTGGTCATTTTTGTCCTTGCCAAAAATCAGAACATTGTCCATTACCACCACAGTACCTGCGTGATCTCTCAGGAGGGTGCTCATCTTTTCCTGAAATATATCCGGGGCAGATGTAATGCAGAAAGGAAGCCTCCGGAATTGGGCTGAACGTTTTATCGTTTTCTGATCGAAATTGCGATTTCAGACAACACGATTGTGTGATCGTCAAGGCTGTGTTTTTCTGCAGCGCTCCTGACTGACCCAGGATCTGCTGTGTCAACTATTTTACACATTGGCTACCGTCGAGCTCACCGATCAGAAGCAGCATGCTACTCGTGGACAGATCATGCAAACTAATCAAAAGCCACGCTCACCAATCAGAAGCGGCCATTGTCCTTGGTAAACAAACAACTTGGGGACACGTTTTGAAATGGCTTCAGCGGAGCCAGAAGCGGAGTTATGGACTTTAATCCCCAGGAAAAGCAGCACATCGGTCATTTTATATATTATATATATTCAGATTTATTTCATTTCATCAATATTAGATGATGAGTAATGTGTTATGTGCTTTTGATTATCACTTTCCTTACTGTTGTCTATAATATGGTTTTCTTGGATTTACTTTGTTCTCTTGCTAGAAAATCTGCCTTTATTATTATGATTACATTTTCAGCCTGTAATGCTCATTTAATGTTTATGTTATTTTTTTTATTTTTTTTTGTCCAGAAAATGCTGTCAAAGATGATGCAAGAGTGAAATGGGCAACAGGAGTTTATAAACAGCTGGTTGGCGTTTTCTCTCATAGCTGGAAAAAGAAGTCAGCACTGAAAAAGGCACAGCAAGAATTTAATCTACCCATGCACTCACTGCTTACAGAGTTTCCAACAAGATGGGGCTTAAGGCAGAAGATGATCGGGATGGTGTTGGAGCAGAGCAAGGCACTGTCTCAGGTTCTGTCTGAAGACAAGAAGACACGTCACCTGGTCCCCACTTGGCAGGACACAGATGTCCTTGAATCAATAAACAATGCCCTTGGTCCTCTTCAGGAGTTTACAGATGCCCTGTCCAGTGAAGCCTATGTAAGCATGTCATACCTGAAGCCAGTTCATCTCCTGAGAACATCAACCCTGACTGAAAGTGATGAGGACAGTGACCTTACCAAGGAAATCAAGTCAAGAGCTCTTGGCTACATTGATTTTTGCAGATAACAGTCGAAACTACTTGTACTTGCAGATCTGATTTGCACCTGTCGATCTGATCCGTAAATATGGACTCAGTGCGCCGTAAAACGGTTTTGTACAAAAAAAATATAAGTGTAAAAAAATGTTTAACTTTAAAACTGTGATCCATAACTGCGAAACATTTTCATAATTGTGCAAATCTTTTTCATTTGTTCACAAAATGTCATGCACAGCTACGGATTCAAAAGTTAAATGTATTTGTTCAGATAATTTTTACACATTCACAGATTTGAATGCATTCATACTAAACTT
The DNA here is from genome assembly GCA_026686955.1 of Epinephelus cyanopodus. NCBI lineage: Eukaryota > Metazoa > Chordata > Actinopteri > Perciformes > Serranidae > Epinephelus > Epinephelus cyanopodus. The sequence goes on along the minus strand of CM048932.1, from coordinate 209,147 downwards.
TTTCACACAGTTACAAAACATTTCTTTTGATAAACTTGGCTCTGGTTTTAGTCAGTCTTTATGTGTCTCTCAGTGAAAACACTAAAGGAAGATCCTCACCTTATAAACAATTCCTGCGATGGTGGTCCCTGTCTTTCTGGCACTGGGAGCTTTGTAGCCAAACTCGGACAAACTGGACTCCAGCACTGCATTCCTGGAAATCATGAGCATGAGAGACAGATAGACAAACAGACGTTTGTTGTTCATAGTAGCATTGATTCACTGTCGCCCTCCTATCTCTCTTGTCATAAACATCTATAACAACTATTTGTATTGTGTTTGTTATTGGTCTCCAAACTGATAATGGCTCTGTACAGCAAAGGCTGAGATGCAGCTGATAGACTGAGTTGTGATCTGTTTGGAGACCAGTATCTAGGAAAACTAATGTACATATTTAGTTGGGTTTTTTTTTCTTTTTAAAAGTCATTCAAAATCACTTCCGCTTCGGCCTACAGAACAACGTCATCCACGGAGCACTCTATTCAAAGTCTAAAGGGGAAAAAAAGGAAAAAAAGCTTCACAAAATGAAAAGATTCTACTATCCAAAGCTCCAAATACTCTCCCCAGTTTACACCATTCTAGTGTGCCTGTACATTATATTAAAATTATGCTACAGATACTGATACCATGCAACCATTGAAGCAGTGACACTAACAATAGATAAGTGTTTCTTTACCTGCGGCTGTTCTCAAAGCAGAAACCTCCATTCTGCAGCTTACAAAGCTTCAAACTGTGAAGCATTTTTATTCTGAAGACAGACGAGATGAAGAGAAAACTGCTGATTCTGTTCTGAAAAATGACAAACCTTCGATAAGCCCCGCCACGCGTTGTCAGCGCGACTTAAAGGTTTTTACTTTTACTTTCACTTTTAACCGCAAGCCAAACCTTAGTGCTCTCCACTGTAAAAAAAAAAAAAAAAAAAAAAAAAAAAAAAGTACCCACATTAACTGCACACTTGTTTTCATGTTGAGTTTGAAAGAGTGATTTTTCATTGAAAAGCCTGGTAGTCTTGTTAGAGGAGTAAAGAAGCTTTTCTCCACTTTTCTCCCACTTCAGTTTCTTTGGATTTACTTTTTCCTGACACACGACTCTCAAATTTGGAATAAAGGATGTATATCCATCTTAAAGGGAAATGTGCTGTTAACTTGGCATAATTTATGAAGAAAACATTCATCTCATTCTGCTACCCTGACCATGAAGTTATCAGGAGCCACTGAAATTTATAGTTATTTCTTGCAGTGTATTACAATTTGCCTTCAGCAGATCTAAACAATACTGCTACTAACAACTTAAAAATGTATATTATTTAAGTATAAAGAAATCAGTCAACAATTGTATCACATGTCCTGTCAGGTTTATTAGAAAACTATGTTATTAAAATACCATAGTGTTCTACTTTGTTTCCTGATATTGCAGGAAATGGGACTGACACTAAATAAAAGTACGGCTGAGGCAAGTTTGTTCTCGAAACAGTGTGCACAGGTTTGCTGTGGTTTCCAGGTTGAACGACAAAACAGCGTGCACCAGCTTTGTGGTATGTTTCTCTCATTTGGTGGGTGTGTCTTCTGTGTCACCCAATCAGCAGCAACATCAGGGTCCAAAATTAACACCTGCCAATCTCCCAAATTATGTCTCACCATGAGTGGTGAGATATAATTTTGGAATTTGAGCTAGAGTTAACATTGTGCAGTAATAATGAAAAGCTATTTTGTGGTGCAAAGGGAATGTATGCAGATGTTTGGCAATGGGTTTACTTAAATGTGTTCCATGCAGACCTCAGTATTAATATTCAGATGTTAAACATGTAAGTACATAAATGTAAAATCAAAAATTTAAGATTTGTGATGTGCAATTGTTCTGCCTGTGACCTTTCATCAAAAAGTGATCTAGATTCATGTGATGCTGGAAAAGGAAAGTTATCTCATTTTGACCAAAAATGTGCTTCCTCAATCATTTTTCTTGCATTGCTTACATGCGTCTAGAGTGAGAGAAATTAAGTTAGAATAGAACAGAATAGAATAGAATAGAATAGAATAGAATAGAATAGAACAGAACAGAATAGTACTTTATTGTCGTTATACAAGTACAAAGAAATTAAGACAGCATCTCTCTTGTATACATAAGAACAGTATAAAACAGACATAAAAACACCAATGGCTAATAAATAAATAGCAGTGGTTACTCAATAAATGGACACCAATTGCTGATAAATAGTCAGTAGATGTAGACATCAAGTCCAAGTCCTGGTACTGAGTGATAAAGTGCGATGTGCCTGTATGTATGAGAGTCAGTGCAAGTTATTGTAGTTGGTGGGAGGTCAGGATGAGAGAGGAGTTCTGGGTGGCTAGTAGTAGGGAGGGGAGTTATGGAGGCCACGGCTCGAGGGTAGAAGCTATTTCTGAGTCTGCTTGTCCGTGACTGTATTAACCTATAGCGTTTGTCCGAGGGCAACAGTTCAAATAGTGAGTGACCTGCGTGGGAGGTGTCTGAGGTGATGCTGTGGGCCTTCTTTCTCAGACGGTGGTTGTAGACCTCCTCCAGGTGTGGGACCTCCAGCCCGACCACACCCTGTGCAGTCTTCACCACCCGGTGTAAGTCCTGTCGCTCTGTCACTGTGCAGCTACTGTACCAAACTGTGATACAGTTTGTTCTACACACAAGATGCATTTGAGGGAAATGTGGGTGCAAGTAAGGACATAGACTTTGCATGTATGCTATTTCTCCAACAAATGACCAAAGACTTGACTGGTATCCAATCTACACGTTATCAATCTGATTCCAATGGACAGTCAGTTCCAATCCACATTTCACTGCTTCAAAGCAGCCAGTCCTCCACCATATTAACAGATTTAGTAGGGCAAAGACAGCTATTGGGGGAAGCTGTAACATAACATCCAACCAGGTTCTGGCATACTCTAAGCCCCCAGTTAGACCACTGGACCCCCTTCAGTTTGCCAAATGTGGGTTTAGAAAATTTCATCATTTCCCTGTTTCACCTATGACTATGCTTGTTTGGACAGGGCAGCGAGTAGTATAAAAACCATGCTCTTTGATTTTTCCAGTGCGTTCAGCACCATCTAGGCAGGGATGCAAGTAGACACTCCCCTGGTGTCATGGATTGTGAAGTGTGCCACTGGTCAGCCACAGTATGTTAGACTGTGGGATTGCTGTCCTGTCACTATTTCTGCTCACATCTGATGTCAATTCCAAGTCCTGCAACCTGCAAACGTTCTCCAATGACTCTGCTGTACCAAAAAGGGAAAGGAGGCAGAGTAAAAGGGTGTCATGGACTCCTTTGTCAGCTGGTGTGAGCTGGAGCATCTGTAAGACAAAGAATTGAATTTCCCCTCAGGGGGTTAATATAGTATATAAAATCTAAAATAAATTTTTAAAAAAGAAAAAAAAAGAAAAAAGAGGACTTCCGCCGGAAGCACGTAGGTGATGGCAGCGTAAATCCTGAGCTCCTTATCACCTCGGGTTAAGTTTATAAATAAAAATTATGATTTAGGAAGAAAAAAAAACAAGAATAATGGCTTATCCTCACAAAGGAATGAATTTACGCTCAAGATCAGTCTCACACTTAAAGAAGAAAACAGAAAAGAAACCACAAGGCAGAGAGAACAAACAAATCTCAGACAAAGAACCAGAGATGGAACAACTACTGCAGAAATTCACAGAGGAGATAACCAACCAACTGGATAACTTCAGAAAAGACTTCAAAGAATTTCGAACCGAAACAAAGCAAGCCTTTTCTGAACTCCGTCAAAAAATTAAAGAGGTGAAATGTGAACTAAAAGACACCAGAGAAAGGATGGAAGAGGTGACGGAAAGGATAGCGCAGTGCGAGGAAAGAGGACCTGCTCCACGAGACAAATAACTTTTTAATGATGAAACTGAAAGAGGCAGCAAGTAAAATCGACTATCTGGAGAATAAATCAAGGCAAAATAACATCAGGATATACAACGTGAAGGAAGGAGCCGAAGGGGAAGATATGATCCGTTTTCTTGAGGACTTCTTAAAAGAGCATTTGGAACTACAAGTTCAGCAAAAAATCACCCGAGCACACCGAGCAGCTACAAGCCAGCGCACAGAGAACAGAGACAGACCACGCTCGGAATTTTTTTTTTTTTTGTGGACTGGGACACAAGACAACAAGTGCTCAAAGCGGCGTGGAGGAAAAGAGAGATCCTACTTGATGGCAAAAGAATTTACTTCGACCAGGACTAGTGGTAAGGACCAGTGGTCCGTGCCAGAGACCAGCTGGTCACAACCACTGAGGAGCTGGTACGGCCTGCATAAATCATACAGACATTATATGGTAGTAATTCATAGACAAAAATATTATGATCTCTGACATCTGTTCATGTAAGTGTATTAAAATGGCAAAAGTCGCTCCATAACACCACTTAATAACTGGCTAAAGCAAAGGGACCAGAGGGGAGACCACAGAGGAGCTGGTACAGACCAGTGTCTTTAGCGCCCCTAGTGGTAGGGACCAGTGGTCCGTGCCAGAGACCAGCTGGTCACAACCACTGAGGAGCTGGTACGGCCTGCATAAATCATACAGACATTATATGGTAGTAATTCATAGACAAAAATATTATGATCTCTGACATCTGTTCATGTAAGTGTATTAAAATGGCAAAAGTCGCTCCATAACACCACTTAATAACTGGCTAAAGCAAAAGGACCAGAGGGGAGACCACTGAGGAGCTGGCACGGACCAGTGTCTTTAGCGCCCCCTAGTGGTAGGGACCAGTGGTCTCTGGCATGGACCACTGGTCTGTGCCAGACCACAGAATCGGCTACAACCCCCTCTCCGAATAGACATTTATGGGGATGCCTACGAAGCAGCGAAGGCCCTCGACATCAAGATCCCAAGATCCTACCAGATGGACTTAGAGGAGAAGCTGCGGGAAGGAGATCTGTGGAAAAGGCAGACATCCAGGGGGGGACAGCAGCGAAGACGCGAGGCGGAGAGGAGCACGCAAATGAACTGATAAAATAAAATAAACTAAAGATTGCCGCACTTCAGGGTGGTGACCTCTCTACTTGGACAATGTTGCAAAGACTCAAATGGTGAGATGCACTAAGGTTAGTGAAGGAACACGAAATAATGGGAGACAAGTGAGAAAACTTGAAAATGACTAATTAAAATTAAAGTGGGACAAGAATAGTGTGGGTAACTTTTTATAAGTTAGTTACTTTAGTTAGGAGGTCTACCTATGGGTGTATGTGGGTGTGGGTGTATGTTTGTACATGTGTGTGTATACAGTAGGTGTGTGTGCTGTATGTATGTATAGGTGTGTGTGTGTGTGTGTGTGTGTGTGTGTGTGTGTGTGTGTGTGTGTGTGTGTGTGTGTTGCACGTGCGTTAATCTAATTTATATAGTTAACAATAGTGTGAATGCTATAGCATTCCCACTATTGTTCTTCTGTTCTTTATTATTAGTGGGAATGCTCATTAGTGGAATGCTATGAGCATTCCCACTATTGTTCTTCTGTTCTTTATTATTAGTGGGAATGCTCATTAGTGGAATGCTATGAGCATTCCCACTATTGTTCTTCTGTTCTTTATTATTATTATTATTATTATTATTATTATTATTATTATTAGTGGGAATGCTATAGCATTCCCACTATTGTTCTTCTGTTCTTTATTATTAGTGGGAATGCTCATTAGTGGAATGCTATGAGCATTCCCACTATTGTTCTTCTGTTCTTTATTAGTGTGAATGCTAAAGGCATTCACACTATTGTTCTTCTGGAATTTTTTATTATTATTCCTGATTCCGTACGTTTTTCGGCACCTATCTCCTCCTACAAATCTTGTGCTACAGAAACCATTCAAGTATCAAAATGTGCAGCTTCTTAAGGACATTACTGCTTGTATTTTTCTTTTGTCTACCTTTTATACTTTTGGAAATATTCAGCTTTTTCTGCAAAATTTCCCCCATTCATCCTTATGGGGAATTTGTCAAATTTCAATCTGCTATAACTTCGGCATACTTTCAGCTATTCAAACCATTCAACCATTGAAATGTTCAGCTTTTTCAGCTCTTTCAGCCTTTTCAGCTTTTCGGCAGTACATTCAGCAGATTTCGCTTCAAAGTTTAAGGATCTGCTCCTGCTGCAGCATGTCTGCTCATTCAGCATTTTCAACTCCATCAAACATTCAGCTTCATGTTCAGCTACAGAAAGTGTTCAGCTATCAATATGTTCAATTTTGTAAGCTCTTCCAGCCTTGTGCTTTTCATCTTTTCTTTATATTTATTTTCATTTCTTTCAAACATTCAACTTCATGTTCAGCAATTAAAATGTTCAACTTTTTCGAGTCTTTCAGCCTCCTTCAACTTTCTGCCCTCTTAGCTTTTTAAAATATTAATCTTTCTGCCTTTTAACTCCTTCAAACATTCAGCTTCATTTTCAGCTGCAGAAATTGTTCAGCTATCAATATGTTGATTCTTTTTTTCATTCATTCAACAGATTTCCGAAATCGCTTCAGCCTTTAGCATTCACACTGTATTTCCGCAGGAAATGCAATTTTTCTAGTTATTATTCTACTTCCGTACCTTTTTTGACCGCTATCAACTCCTTCATACTTTATGCTATTAAAACCATTCAACTTCCAGAATGTTAAGCTCTTTTAGGACATTGCTGCTATTACTTTTCAGCTTTCTAACTTTTATAGTTTTTACACTGTAAAACTTTTTTTAAACCAATTTTTACAATGGAAGTCTATGAGAGAATTCTTCAAACCCACTTCTACTATTTCTTTTACTACTTCTACTAATTCTACTACTACTTCTACTACTACTTTTACTACTTCTACTACTATTTCTACTACTTCTACTACTACTTCTACTACTATTTCTACTATTTCTACTACTATTTCTACTACTTCTACTACTACTACTACTACTTCTACCACTAATTCTACTACTATTTCTACTACTTCTACTACTATTTCTACTAATTCTACTACTATTTCGACTACTTCTACTTCTACTTCTAGTACTACTTCTACTATTACTTTTACTACTACTTCTACTACTACTTCTACTACTACTATTACTACAACTACTACTATTACTTCTACTACTATTTCTACTATTTCTACTACTTCTACTACTACTTCTACCACTAATTCTACTGCTATTTCTACTACTTCTACTACTACTTCTAGTACTACTTCTACTAATTCTACTACTACTATTACTACTACTACTACTATTATTTCTGCTACTATTTCTACTACTTCTACTACTTCTACCACTAATTCTACTACTATTTCTACTACTTCTACTACTACTTCTACTAATTCTACTACTACTTCTACTACTTCTACTACTACTTTTACTACTTCTACTACTTCTACTACTACTTCTAGTACTACTTCTACTACTACTTTTACTACTTCTACTACTTCTACTACTATTTCTACTACTTCTACTACTACTTCTACCACTAATTCTACTACTATTTCTACTACTTCTACTACTACTTCTAGTACTACTTCTACTAATTCTACTACTTCTACTACTACTTTTACTACTTCTACTACTACTTCTACTACTTCTACTACTACTTTTACTACTTCTACTACTTCTACTACTATTTCTACTACTTCTACTACTACTTCTACCACTAATTCTACTACTATTTCTACTACTTCTACTACTACTTCTAGTACTACTTCTACTATTACTTCTACTACTACTTCTACTACTACTATTACTACTACTATTACTACTTCAACTACTTCTACTACTACTTCTAATACTACTTCCACTAATTCTACTACTACTACTACTTCTACTACTTCTATTACTACTACTACTATTACTACTACTATTACTACTTCAACTACTTCTACTACTACTTCTAGTACTACTTCTACTAATTCTACTACTACTACTACTACTACTACTATACTATTACTTCTACTACTAATTTACTATACTACTACTATTACTATACTACTATTACTTCTACTACTTCTACACTAATTCTACAACTATTTCTACTACTGCTACTACTACTTCTAGTACTCCTTCTACTAATTCTACTACTACTACTTCTACTACCACTAATTCTACTACTATTTCTACTACTTCTAGTACTCCTTCTACTACTACTTCTACCAGTAATTCTACTACTATTTCTACTACTTCTACTACTTCTACTACTACTTCTAGTACTACTTCCACTATTACTTCTACTACTACTTCTACTACTACTATTACTACTACTATTACTACTTCAACTACTTCTACTACTACTTCTAGTACTACTTCTACTAATTCTACTACTACTACTTCTATTACTACCTCTAGTACTACTTCTACTACTACTTCTACTACTTCTTCTAGTACTACTTCTACTAATTCTACTACTACTTCTACTACTTCTACTACTACTTTTACTACTACTATTACTACTACTACTACTACTTCAACCACTATTTCTACTACTTCTACTACTACTTCTAGTACTACTTCTACTATTACTTCTACTACTACTTCTACTACTACTATTACTACTACTACTACTACTATTACTACTACTATTACTATTACTACTATTACTATTTCTACTATTTCTACTACTTCTACTACTACTTCTACCACTAATTCTACTACTATTTCTACTACTTCTACTACTACTTCTAGTACTACTATTACTACTACTTCAACCACTATTTCTACTACTTCTACTAATACTTCTAGTACTACTTCTACTATTACTTCTACTACTACTATTACTACTACTACTACTACTACTACTAATATTACTATAACTACTATTACTATTTCTACTATTTCTACTACTTCTACTACTACTTCTACCACTAATTCTACTACTATTTCTACTACTTCTACTACTACTTCTAGTACTACTTCTACTATTACTTCTACTACTACTTCTACTGCTACTACTTCTACTACTACTTCTACCACTAATTCTACTACTATTTCTACTACATCTACTACTTCTACTACTACTTCTAGTACTACTTCTACTATTACTTCTACTACTACTTCTACTACTACTATTACTACTTCTACTACTTCTACTACTACTTCTAGTACTACTTCTACTAATTCTACTACTACTTCTACTACTACTACTATTACTTCTACTACTATTTCTACTACTTCTACTACTACTTCTACCACTAATTCTACTACTATTTCTACTACTTCTACTACTTCTACTACTACTTCTAGTACTCCTTCTACTAATTCTACTACTACTTCTACCACTAATTCTACTACTATTTCTACTACTTCTACTACTACTTCTAGTACTCCTTCTACTTATTCTACTACTACTTCTACTACTTCTACTACTACTTCTAGTACTCCTACTAATTCTACTACTACTTTTACTACTTCTACTACTATTTCTACTACTTCTACCACTAATTCTACTACTATTTCTACTACTTCTACTACTACTTCTAGTACTACTTCTACTATTACTTCTACTACTACTTCTACTACAACTAGTACTACTTTTACTACTACTTCTACTACTACCGCCACTCCTTTTTACTTTTACTAGCCTCCATTTCTGCCACTTTTACATGTTTCAGCTTCCACATTTTTCAGCATTACACTGCAGTCTACTACTACTTTTACTACTTCTACTACTACTTTTACTATTTCTACTACTTCTACTACTACTTCTACTACTATTTCTACTATTTCTACTACTTCTACTACTATTTCTACCACTAATTCTACTACTATTTCTACTACTTCTACTACTTCTAGTACTACTTCTACTATTACTTCTACTACTTCTACTACTACTATTACTACTACTACTATTACTTATACTACTATTTCTACTACTTCTACTACTACTTCAACCACTAATTCTACTACTATTTCTACTACTACTTCTAGTACTGCTTCTACTAATTCTACTACTACTTCTACTACTTCTACTGCTACTTTTACTACTTCTACTACTTTTCTACTACTTCTACTACTACTTCTACTACTATTTCTACTACTTCTACTACTACTTCTACCACTAATTCTACTACTATTTCTACTACTTCTACTACTACTTCTAGTGCTACTTCTACTAATTCTACTACTACTTCTACTACTTCTACTACTACTTTTTACAACTCTACTACTTCTAGTACTATTTCTACTACTTCTACTACTACTTCTACTACTTCTACTCCTACCTCCACTACTATCTCTACTATTTCTACTACTTCTAGTGCTACTTCTACTATTACTTCTACTACTACTTCCACTACTACTTCTACTACTATTACTACTACTACTACTATTACTTCTACTACTATTTCTACTACTTCTACTACTACTTCTACCACCAATTCTACTACTTCTACTACTACTTCTAGTACTACTTCTACCAATTCTACTACACTTCTACTACTTCTACTACTACTTTTACTACTTCTACTACTATTTCTACTACTTCTACTACTATTCTACTACTTCTCCTACTACTTCTACCACTAATTCTACTACTTCTACTACTACTACTACTACTTCTAGTACTACTTCTACTACTACTTTTACTACTACTTCTACTACTACCGCCACTCCTTTTTACTTTTACTAGCTTCCATTTCTGCCACTTTTACATGTTTCAGCTTCCACATTTTTCAGCATTACACTGCATTTTATGTGAGATTCATGCATTTTTAGCAGCGTTTTTCAAATTCTTTTCAGCAATGAGCATTCCCACTGCATTTTCGCTAGGAAATGCAATTTTTCTAGTTATTATTCTTCTTCCGTACCTTTTTTGACAGCTATCTACTCCTTCATACTTTATGCTATTAAAACCATTCAACTACCAGAATGTTAAGCTCTTTTAGGACATTGATGCTATTACTTTTCAGCTTTCTAACTTTTATAGTTTTTACACTGTAAAACTTTTTTTTAACCAATTTTTACAGTGGAAGTCTATGAGAGAATTCTTCAAACCCACTTCTACTATTACTTTTACTACTTCTACTAATTCTACTACTACTTCTACTACTGCTACTACTACTTTTACAACTTCAACTACTTCTACAACTATTTCTACTACTTCTACTACTACTTCTACTACTACTTCTACTACTACTTCTACCACTAATTCTACTACTATTTCTACTACTTCTACTACTTCTACTACTACTTCTAGTACTACTTCTATTAATTCTACTACTACTTTTACTACTTCTACTACTTCTACTACTACTTCTACTACTACTTCTAGTACTACTTCTACTAATTCTACTACTATTTCTACTACTTCTACTACTACTTTTACTACTTCTACTACTTCTACTACTACTTCTACCACTAATTCTACTACTATTTCTACTACTTCTACTATTTCTACTACTACTTCTACTAATTCTACTACTACTTCTACTACTTCTACTACTACTTTTACTACTTCTACTACTACTTCTACTAATATTTCTACTATTTCTACTACTTCTACTACTACCACTTCTACCACTAATTCTACTACTATTTCTACTACTTCTACTACTTCTACTACTACTACTTCTACCACTAATTCTACTACTATTTCTACTACTTCTACTACTTCTACTACTACTTCTAGTACTACTTCTACTATTACTTCTACTACTACTACTACTACTACTTTTACTAATACTTCTACTACTACTTTTACTACTTCTACTACTACTTTTACTACTTCTACTACTTCTACTACTATTTCTACTACTTCTACTACTACTTGTACTACTATTTCTACTACTTCTACAACTACTACTATTTCTACTACTTCTACTACTACTTCTACCACTAATTCTACTACTATTTCTACTACTTCTACTACTTCTACTACTACTTCTAGTACTACTTCTACTAATTCTACTACTACTTTTACTACTTCTACTACTTCTACTACTACTTCTAGTACTTCTTCTACCACTAATTCTACTACTATTTCTACTACTTCTACTACTTCTACTACTACTTCTAGTACTACTATTACTTCTACTACTATTTCTACTATTTCTACTACTACTACTACTACTTTTACTAATACTTCTACTACTACTTTTACTACTTCTACTACTACTTTTACTACTTCTACTACTTCTACTACTATTTCTACTACTTCTACTACTACTTGTACTACTATTTCTACTACTTCTACTACTACTTCTACCACTAATTCTACTACTATTTCTACTACTTCTACTACTTCTACTACTACTTCTAGTACTACTTCTACTAATTCTACTACTACTTTTACTATTTCTACTACTTCTACTACTACTTCTACTACTACTTCTACCACTAATTCTACTACTATTTCTACTACTTCTACTACTTCTACTACTACTTCTAGTACTACTTCTACTAATTCTACTGCTACTTCTACTACTTCTAGTACTACTTTTACTACTTCTACTACTTCTACTACTACTTCTACCACTAATTCTACTACTATTTCTACTACTTCTACTATTTCTACGACTACTTCTACTAATTCTACTACTACTTCTACTACTTCTACTACTACTTTTACTACTTCTACTATTATTTCTACTACTTCTACTACTACTTCTACTAATATTTCTACTACTTCTACTACTACCACTTCTACCACTAATTCTACTACTATTTCTACTACTTCTACTACTTCTACTACTACTACTTCTACCACTTATTCTACTACTATTTCTACTACTTCTACTACTTCTACTACTACTTCTAGTACTACTTCTACTATTACTTCTACTACTACTACTACTACTATTACTACTACTACTTTTACTAATACTTCTACTACTACTTTTACTACTTCTACTACTTCTACTACTATTTCTACTACTTCTACTACTACTTGTACTACTATTTCTACTACTTCTACAACTACTTCTACTACTACTTCTACCACTAATTCTACTACTTCTACTACTTCTAGTACGACTTCTACTACTACTTCTACTACTACTACTATTTCTACTACTTCTACTACTACTTCTAGTACTACTACTACTTCTACTACTACTTCTACTACTACTTTTACTACTACTTTTACTACTTCTACTACTTCTACTACTACTTCTACCACTAATTCTACTACTATTTCTACTACTTCTACTACTACTTCTGGTACTACTTCTACTAATTCTACTACTACTTCTACTACTTCTACTACTACTTCTACTACTTCTACGACTATTTCTACTACTTCTACTACTACTTCTACTACTTCTACAACTACTATTACTACTACTACTACTACTATTACTTCTACTACTATTTCTACTATTTCTACTACTTCTACTACTACTTCTACCACTAATTCTACTACTATTTCTACTACTTCTACTACTACTTCTACTAATTCTACTACTACTTGTACTACTTCTACTACTACTTTTACTACTTCTACTACTATTTTTACTACTTCTACTATTACTTCTAGTACTACTTCTACTACTTCTACTACTACTTGTACTACTTCTACTACTACTTGTACTACTTCTACTACTACTTTTACTACTTCTACTACTATTTCTACTACTTCTACTATTACTTCTACTACTATTTCTACTATTTCTATTAATTCTACTACTACTTCTAGTACTACTTCTACTATTACTTCTACTACTACTACTACTACTTCTACTACTTCTACTACTACTTCTACTACTATTTCTACTACTTCTACTACTTCTAGTACGACTTCTACTACTACTTCTACTACTACTATTACTTATACTACTATTTCTACTACTTCTACTACTATTTCTAGTACTTCTACTACTTCCACTACTACTTCTAGTACTACTACTAATTCTACTACTACTTCTACTACTACTTTTACTACTACTTTTACTACTTCTACTACTTCTACTACTACTTCTACTACTACTTCTACCACTAATTCTACTACTATTTCTACTACTTCTACTACTACTTCTACTACTTCTACTACTACTTCTAATACTACTTCTACTACTATTTCTACTACTTCTACTACTACTTCTACTACTATTTCTACTATTTCTACTACTTCTACTACTACTTCTACCACTAATTCTACTACTACTTCTACTACTACTTCTACTACTACTACTACTTTTACTACTACTTCTACTACTACCGCCACTCCTTTTTACTTTTACTAGCTTCCATTTCTGCCACTTTTACATGTTTCAGCTTCCACATTTTTCAGCATTACACTGCATTTTATGTGAGATTCATGCATTTTTAGCAGCGTTTTTCAAATTCTTTTCAGCAATGAGCATTCCCACTGCATTTTCGCTAGGAAATGCAATTTTTTCTAGTTATTATTCTTCTTCCGTACCTTTTTTGACAGCTATCTACTCCTTCATACTTTATGCTATTAAAACCATTCAACTACCAGAATGTTAAGCTCTTTTAGGACATTGATGCTATTACTTTTCAGCTTTCTAACTTTTATAGTTTTTACACTGTAAAACTTTTTTTTAACCAATTTTTACAATGGAAGTCTATGAGAGAATTCTTCAAATCCACTTCTACTATTACTTTTACTACTTCTACTAATTCAACTACTACTTCTACTGCTGCTACTACTACTTTTACAACTTCTACTACTTCTACTACTTCTACTACTACTTCTACTACTTGTACTACTACTTCTACTACTATTTCTACTATTTCTACTACTTCTTCTACTACTTCTACCACTAATTCTACTACTATTTCTACTACTTCTACTACTACTTCTAGTACTACTTCTACTATTACTTCTACTACTACTTCTACTACTACTATTACTACTACTACTATTACTACTACTATTACTACTTCAACTACTTCTACTACTACTTCTAGTACTACTTCTAATAATTCTACTACTACTACTTCTACTACTTCTATTACTACTACTACTATTACTACTACTATTACTACTTCAACTACTTCTACTACTACCTCTAGTACTACTTTTACTAATTCTACTACTACTACTTCTAGTATTCCTTCTACTAATTCTACTACTACTTCTACTACTACTTCTACTACTATTTCTACTATTTCTACTACTTCTACTACTACTTCTACCACTAATTCTACTACTATTTCTACTACTTCTACTACTACTACTACTACTTCTAGTACTACTTCTACTATTACTTCTACTACTACTATTACTACTACTACTATTACTACTACTATTACTACTTCTACTACTACTTCTACTACTACTATTACTACTACTACTACTACTATTACTTCTACTACTATTTCTACGACTTCTACTACTACTTCTACCACTAATTCTACAACTATTTCTACTACTTCTACTACTACTTCTAGTACTCCTTCTACTACTTCTACTACTGCTTCTACTACCACTAATTCTACTACTATTTCTACTACTTCTAGTACTCCTACTAATTCTACTACTACTTCTACTACTTCTACTACTACTTTTACTACTTCTACCACTTCTTCTACTATTTCTACTACTATTTCTACTACTTCTACTACTACTTCTACCAGTAATTCTACTACTATTTCTACTACTTCTACTACTTCTACTACTACTTCTAGTACTACTTCCACTATTACTTCTACTACTACTTCTACTACTACTATTACTACTACTACTATTACTACTACTATTACTACTTCAACTACTTCTACTACTACTTCTAGTACTACTTCTACTAATTCTACTACTACTACTTCTATTACTACCTCTAGTACTACTTCTACTACTACTTCTACTACTACTTCTAGTACTACTTCTTCTAATTCTACTACTACTTCTACTACTTCTACTACTACTTTTACTACTACTATTACTACTACTACTACTACTTCAACCACTATTTCTACTACTTCTACTACTACTTCTAGTACTACTTCTACTATTACTTCTACTACTACTTCTACTACTACTACTACTATTACTACTACTACTACTACTATTACTACTACTATTACTATTACTACTATTACTATTTCTACTATTTCTACTACTTCTACTACTACTTCTACCACTAATTCTACTACTATTTCTACTACTTCTACTACTACTTCTAGTACTACTATTACTACTACTTCAACCACTATTTCTACTACTTCTACTAATACTTCTAGTACTACTTCTACTATTACTTCTACTACTACTATTACTACTACTACTACTACTACTACTAATATTACTATAACTACTATTACTATTTCTACTATTTCTACTACTTCTACTACTACTTCTACCACTAATTCTACTACTATTTCTACTACTTCTACTACTACTTCTAGTACTACTTCTACTATTACTTCTACTACTACTTCTACTGCTACTACTTCTACTACTACTTCTACCACTAATTCTACTACTATTTCTACTACTTCTACTACTTCTACTACTACTTCTAGTACTACTTCTACTATTACTTCTACTACTACTTCTACTACTACTATTACTACTTCTACTACTTCTACTACTACTTCTAGTACTACTTCTACTAATTCTACTACTACTTCTACTACTACTACTATTACTTCTACTACTATTTCTACTACTTCTACTACTACTTCTAGTACTCCTTCTACTAATTCTACTACTACTTCTACCACTAATTCTACTACTATTTCTACTACTTCTACTACTACTTCTACTACTTCTACTACTACTTCTAGTACTCCTACTAATTCTACTACTACTTTTACTACTTCTACTACTTCTACTACTATTTATACTACTTTTACTACTACTTCTACTACTACCGCCACTCCTTTTTCCTTTTACTAGCCTCCATTTCTGCCACTTTTACATGTTTCAGCTTCCACATTTTTCAGCATTACACTGCATTTTATGTGAGATTCATGCATTTTTAGCAGCGTTTTTCAAATTCTTTTCAGCAATGAGCATTCCCACTGCATTTTCGCTAGGAAATGCAATTTTTTCTAGTTATTATTATTCTTCTTCCGTACCTTTTTTGACAGCTATCTACTCCTTCATACTTTATGCTATTAAAACCATTCAACTACCAGAATGTTAAGCTCTTTTAGGACATTGATGCTATTACTTTTCAGCTTTCTAACTTTTATAGTTTTTACACTGTAAAACTTTTTTTTAACCAATTTTTACAGTGGAAGTCTATGGGAGAATTCTTCAAACCCACTTCTACTATTACTTTTACTACTTCTACTAATTCTACTACTACTTCTACTACTTCTACTACTACTTTTACTACTTCTACTACTATTTCTACTACTTCTACTACTATTTCTACTACTTCTACTACTTCTACCACTAATTCTACTACTATTTCTACTACTTCTACTACTACTTCTAGTACTACTTCTACTATTACTTCTAATACTACTTCTACTACTACTTCTACTACTTCTACTACTATTTCTACTACTATTTCTACTACTTCTACTACTACTTCTACCACTAATTCTACTACTATTTCTACTACTTCTACTACTTCTACTACTACTTCTAGTACTACTTCTACTATTACTTCTACTGCTACTTCTACTACTTCTACTACTACTATTACTACTACTACTACTATTACTTCTACCACTATTTCTACTATTTCTACTACTTCTACTACTACTACTTCTAGTACTACTTCTACTAATTCTACTACTACTTCTAGTACTACTTCTACTTCTACTTCTACCACTAATTCTACTACTATTTCTACTACTTCTACTACTTCTACTACTACTTCTAGTACTACTTCTACTATTACTTCTACTACTTCTACTACTACTTCTACTACTATTTCTATTACTTCTACTACTACTTCTACCACTAATTCTACTACTATTTCTACTACTTCTACTATTACTTCTACTACTACTTTTACTACTTCTACTACTATTTCTACTACTTCTACTACTTCTACTACTATTTCTACTATTTCTACTACTTCTACTACTACTTCTACCACTAATTCTACTACTATTTCTACTACTTCTACTACTACTTCTACCACTAATTCTACTACTATTTCTACTACTTCTACTACTACTTCTACTAATTCTACTACTACTTCTACTACTTCTACTACTACTTTTACTACTTCTACTACTACTTCTAGTACTACTTCTACTACTTCTACTACTACTTTTACTACTTCTACTACTTCTACTACTATTTCTACTACTTCTACTACTACTTCTAGTACTACTTCTACTAATTCTACTACTACTTCTAGTACTACTTCTACTTCTACTTCTACCACTAATTCTACTACTTCTACTACTGCTTCTACCACTAATTCTACTACTATTTCTACTACCTCTACTACTTCTAGTACTACTTCTACTAATTCTACTACTACTTCTACTACTTCTACTACTTCTACTACTATTTCTACTACTTCTACTACTACTTCTACCACTAATTCTACTACTATTTCTACTACTTCTAGTACTTCTACTACTATTTCTAGTACTAATTCTACTACTATTTCTACTACTTCTACTACTTCTACTACTACTACTTCTAGTACTACTTCTACTATTACTTCTACTACTACTACTACTACTACTACTTTTACTACTACTTCTACTACTACCGCCACTCCTTTTTACTTTTACTAGCCTCCATTTCTGCCACTTTTACATGTTTCAGCTTCCACATTTTTCAGCATTACACTGCATTTTATGTGAGATTCATGCATTTTTAGCAGCGTTTTTCAAATTCTTTTCAGCAATGAGCATTCCCACTGCATTTTCGCTAGGAAATGCAATTTTTTCTATTTCTTTATTTGTTAGTTCTAACCCGCCCCCATGCTTAGTCTTAGTTTAGCTTAGGACTGATTTTTATTATTTTTTTTTTTTTTTTTATTTATTTGTTTAATTTTTTTTTTTTTTTTTTTTTCATTGAATTTCATTTGAACTGATTTTGGGCTCATTCAAATAATTAAGAACAAAGTCTTGAAATGTTTATTTGTAGGGAAAGGTGAGACAGAATCAACTAGAATCTGCCTTTTCAAAAACTGATACTGACCTAAAGGGTCGAGATATTTTATTTTACTTTGATTTTCTTTGCCTTATAAGCTTTCTCTTGAAATCATTGAATGTAAAAATTATCCTGTATAGGAGAGGAGGCTCGGTGGGCCACCTCGCACAGGCGGAGCCGGGGGGAGACAGTGAAGCACACAATTTACATTATTTGAGGTGTACACCAATTAATAAATTTTCAAAAGTTGGCCGTGCTTCGGTGCTTTCTTCGGCTTTGCCTGTTGGAGGTGGCTCATCGGGATGCTCTTTCGTTTTTGTTTGTTTGTTTGGCAAGGTCCTATCGGGACGGGCTGAAGCCAAGAGACCTCCTCTAACACATAAACTAACTGTTTAATTAACCTCACCCTCCTTAATGGATTTAGCCTTTAAATTTACATTTTGACTCTTGATTATTAATTTTAGAATTTGGACTTAAGTGTGGGACTGACTTTGATTTATACTCACACAAATCATATAAAGTAAAAGTGCAAAAAGAGGTGAAAAAGGGGGAAAAAGAAGAGGGATAGTAAAAGGATTAATGATGATACCGAGGAGATAGGGAACACAAGCTTGCGACTACTAAAAACAAAGATGTGCTGTAACAGAAACCTTATCATCATGTTAAGGGAAGGGTCACAACCAGCAATAGACCCCAGGATCCATGTGACAGTAGGCATATAGAAAACCAAACCAAGCTACCCAAGGAAGGGGGTGGCACACATGGAAGTCATTTTACGTTGTTTTGCTCTAATGTTTTTCTATTTTACGTTTGTTTCTTTAGTTATGTTTTTGGGTAGTATTGTTTTTGGGCCTGGCAAGACAGGGGAAAAGGGAAAAAAAACAAAAAAAACCCAAAACAATTCAATACCTAACATAAAAAACAGGATTAAAGATGGTGACACAGGACATTAAAATAACCTCATTAAATGTGAATGGCTTAAATAACCCAAGAATTTTTTTTTTATTAAGGATAATAATAATAATAATAGATTTTATTTATAACGCACTTTACATTTGAATACAAATCTCAAAGTGCACAGTACAGGCAACAATAACAATAAAAGCAACAGAGGCAATAAAATCGAGCAACAGAACAAGACAATATAAAATATAAACAGTCAGCAGATGAAATCAGATAAAATCAGATAAAATCAGCCAGGAAAAGCTTTCTGAAAGAGGAAGGTTTTGAGACCTTTCTTAAAAGCATCCACCGTCTGTGGAGCCCTGAGGTGGTCGGGGAGGGCCTTCCACAGACGGGGAGCAGCAGCCTCGAAAGCCCTGTCGCCCATGGTCTTGAGCCGAGTCCTGGGCGGGCGCAGACGGTGCAGTTGGCCTGACCAGGTTCTGGCTGAGATATGTGGGTTGAGAAGTTCGGTGAGGTAGGTGGGGGCTGCACCGTGCAGACAGTGATGGGTGTGAAGGAGGATTTTGAATTCGATGCGGAAGTGAACGGGGAGCCAGTGCAGAGTGCGAAGGATGGGGGTGATGTGCTCATGTTTATGCACTCTCATCAGGACCCGGGCAGCGCTGTTTTGGACATACTGAAGCCTTTGTAGGCTCTTGCCCGGGATCCCGATGAGAAGTGCGTTACAGTAGTCCAGCCTGGAGGAGACAAAGGCATGGACGAGCCTTTCTGCAGCAGGACGAGAGAGAGATGGCCGGAGTTTGGCGATATTACGGAGGTGAAAGAAGGAAGTTTTGCAGATATGGTTGATATGATCGTCAAAGCTAAGATGGGGGTCAAACCTGACTCCCAAATTAGTCACGGAAGGAGAGAGGGAAAAGTTGCGGCCGAGAAAGGAGATGGAGGAAATGAGGGAGGAATGGAGCTGGTGAGGGGTGCCTATGTGAATGGCTTCCGTTTTGGAGCTGTTCAGCTGTAAGAAGTTTTCACTCATCCAAGCCTTTATCTCCTCCAGGCAGGAGTCCAGTTGAGTGACAGAGGAGGAAGGAGTGGAGGAAGGGGTGACTTTGAGATAGAGTTGTGTGTCGTCAGCATAGCAATGGAATTGTATTCCATGCCTGCTGACGACATGGCCAAGGGGGAGCATGTAGATGGTGAAGAGGGTTGGACCGAGCACAGAGCCCTGGGGGACCCCACAGATAACAGTGTGGGGGCGGGATTTAGCATCCCCCAGGGCAACGAACTCGGTCCTTCCCGTGAGGTAAGAGTGAAACCATTGAAGGGCGGTGCCCGAGATACCAATGTCATGTTGGAGGCGGTGGAGGAGGATGTGATGATCAACAGTATCAAATGCAGCAGAGAGGTCGAGAAGGATGAGGAGGGAAGTGGAGCCGGAGTCAGAGGTCATCAGGAGGTCATTGGTGACTCTGATGAGAGCTGTCTCGGTGCTGTGGGAGGGACGAAAACCGGATTGCAATTTTTCATACAGACTGTTAGATTTAAGATGGTGTGGAGTTGGATGGATACAATTCTTTCAAGGGTTTTGGAGATGAAGGGGAGATTGGAGATGGGTCTGTAGTTTGACAGAGGTTCAGGATCGAGGGTGGGTTTTTTGAGGAAGGGCTTGATGATAGCTGTTTTGAGGCTGGCCGGAACGTGGCCGGTTTGGAGAGAGAGATTAATGATGTTTGTTATTAGTTGACTGAGGGGAAGGGGTCGAGGGAGCATGTGGACGGTTTGGATTTACTGATTATTTTTTCGACCTCCTGCTGCACTGTGGGGGAGAATTGAGACAGGTGTTGTGTGGTGGGTGCAATGTCAAATGAAGGGACAGAACTGTTGGCGGGGGAGAGAGATGCACGGATATGGTGTATTTTGGAGGTAAAGAAATCCATGAATTTGTTGCACTGGGTGACTGTTTGGTTGTGGTGTGGTGAAGTCTGAGGTTTGAGAAGATGTTTGACGGTGGAGAAGAGTTGTTTGGAATTACCTAAGTTATTGTTGATGATGTTGGAGTAGTGTGCTGACCTGGCCTTGGAGAGTTCTTTGGCATATCTCTGTTGATGTTCCCGGTAGGCCAACTTATGCACCGTCAGCCCAGATGTGACGTAGGCCCGCTCCAGGACTCGGCCATTCCTTTTCAGCAGTCTCAGCTCCTCAGTGAACCAGGGGGCAGAACGGGTGAAGGTGACTGTCCTGGTTTTAAGTGGAGCATGGAAGTTGAGGATAGAGTGAAGATTATGGTTGTAATAATCCATGAGGTCGGTAACTGATGTGTTTGAAGGAGGAGAAAGGAGCTGGAGATGCTGACTGAGGGAGGTGGAGTCAATGTTCTTGAGATTTCTGAAGGATATGAGGCGTTGTGGTTTGGTGAGGGGGGAGGGGAAAGGGGTCCTGAAGGTGACTGCATAATGGTCTGAAATGCCGATATCCTGGATGTGGAGGTCTGAGATGTGGATGGAATCTGTGATGACCAGGTCCAATGTGTGGCCCTTGGTGTGGGTGGGTCCAACAACAGATTGATGGAGGTTGAGGCAGTCCAGAACCTGTTTAAATTCAGCAGCCAGTTGGCAGGAGAGTGAGTCCATGTGGATGTTGAAATCCCCCAGAACCAGAATGTTTGAGTGTGAGGTGCAAAGTGAGATGAGAAAGTCATGAACTTCAGAGAGGAATGACGGATGTGGTTTGGGGGGGCGATAAATAAGTACTATGCTTGCAGAGGTGATGTGATGTGATGTGATGTGTTTGCAATTAAAAACCAGATGTTCAAAAGTGTTGACGGGTGGGACAGACAGTAGAGAGGTTTGAATGGTGCTGCGGTGAAAAACAGCGAGACCACCCCCCCGACCGGTAGTCCGGGCCTTACTGAGGTAGCTATAACCAGGGGGACAGGCCTCATTGAGGACAGAGTAGACCTCAGGCTGTTGCCAGGTCTCTGTAAGACAAAGAATGTCAATTTCTTTGTCTGTGATGTGGTCGTTGATGAGTCCAGCTTTGTTTGTCAGTGACTGAATATTTAATAATTGGCGCAGCGGAGAGAGGTCGATTTAACAGCTAGCACCAGGACAGTAAGGTAGCTGGCACCGTGTTAGCGCCGCCGTCCCGGCTGAAGTGGCACCAGGCTTGCTAGTCACCATACAGACGATTCCCGGGGGTTTGTGCGATACCAGAAACACAATCCGGGGAAAGAAACCAGAGTTAGGTGAGGCAATAACCTAGCTGTGGAAGGTGGAATTTGTGGGGTTTGGAGTCAGCAGGTAAGGAGAAGCGCCGAACAGTCAACGCCAGCGTCCTCTCCTCTCCCACTCTCATGGATGAAGGATGAAGAGAGAGGGGGGAGACGTAATGTTCCTTCAGGAAACACAACTCTCAAAAGAGGAACATAAGAAATTAGAAAGACTGGCAAATGCTCGGGTATACTCAGCCTCTTTCCACTCTGCAAGGAGGGGGGTGGCGATACTGATTAAGAATAGCATCCCCCTCCACTGTGAAAAAACTATTGTAGACAAAGATGGGAGATATGTATTAGTTAAAGGAAGAATAGATCATGCTGAAATAACATTACTAAATATATACAGGCCACCAGAACAAGGAACTGATCTTATATCTAAAATAATAGACATGATCATCTTAGAAGTAAAGGGGACATTGGTCATGGGAGGAGATTTAAATCTGGTCATGAATACAGAATTAGACTGTCAACATAATGTTAAACATAAAGCAGAGAGGGCCTCACAAATACTTAAAAGAGCAGAATATGAGATTGGTCTTATAGATGTCTGGAGGAAATTACATCCTAATAAAAAAGATTATACATATTACTCATAATAAATACTCCAGATTAGACTATTTTTTCATGTTTAAAACAGATATAGAAAAGGTATCACAGTGTCAGATTGGCACAATAGAAGTATCAGATCATGCAATAATATCTATGAAAGTAAACCTATTAATAGAAAAAAGTTCAACAATATGGAGACTCAATAACTCTCTGCTGAATGATACTAACATCAAAAATAAAATTAGAAAAGTAATAAAACGCCAAAGCAGCCAAAGCAGTTATTCGAGGGGAGATAATTATGCTGGCATCAGTCAAAGTTAAAGAAACAGAAAGGGAAAAAAAGGAATTACTTGAGTCCTTAAAAAGAACCCAAAGTGAACACAAAAAGAATACAAATATGCATACTTTAAACGAAATTAGACAAATTAGGAAAAAAATAGACCAAATTGAATTGGAAAACATTGAAAAGGCATTAACCTTTACTAAACAAAAGTATTATGACAGTGGACCAAAAGCGCAGAAACTGTTAGCATTTCAATTGAAAAAACAAAAAATGAAATCAAATGTATCAAAAATAAGGGACAGCAACCTAAAAATTGTATTTAAAAGGAAAGAAATAGCAAATGAATTTTTAAAGTATTACCAACAGTTATACACTCCAGAGAATCCAGAAATCAATATAGAAAAAATTCAGAAATATTTACAAAATATAAAACTACCTGAGGTAACAAAAGATCAAAACACGCAGCTGACCAAGCCAATAACAGAGCAGGAACTAGGTGAAACCATAAGACAGACTAAAAATGAGAAATGCCCAGGTTCCGATGGTTTTACCAACGAATTTTATAAGGAATTTCAAGAGGAGATAATACCACTCCTATGTAGAGTGTTTAATTGGGCCCTAGACAATAAAGAGTATGCTCCAACATGGAATTCTGCAATTACTCCCGTAATACATAAATCTGGTAAAGATCCAGCAGACTGCTCATCATATCGACCAATCTCACTGTTGAACGTTGATCAAAAACTGTTAACCTCAATCTTGGCGAATAGACTAAAAATAATAATTCCTAACATAATAAACTCCAACCAATCTGGGTTCGTCTCTAATAGGCATCTGAGTGACAACGTTAGAAGGACAATAAATATAATGGAATACTCGCAAAAAATAAAACAACAATTACTGATGTTAACGCTCAACGCTAAAAAGGCCTTTGACAGGGTATTGTGGCCCTTCATATTTGAAACATGTAAAAAATTCAAATTTCATGAAAAATTCATAAGCTGGCTACAAATGATGTATAAATCTCCAAATGCAAGAATTCGAGTAAATGGAACCCTGTCAACATCCACCAAACTCCTAAGAGGGACACAACAGGGGGACCCCCTCTCCCCCTTGATCTTCATTTTAGCTATAGAGCCATTGGCAGAAAAAATAAGAAGTAATAATAAGGTACAAGGAATACAGATTGGGCAGGATGAACACAAATTGGCAATGTACGCAGATGATGTAATTCTTTATTTAACTAATATAAATCAATCACTACCGGAAGTGGTGGAAGAAATTACACAATACAGTGACCTATCTGGGTATAAATTAAACACAAATAAATCAGAGGCAATGGCAGTAGGCCAACCAATATCCCAAGATATTCAATTAAAATATCAATTTAAATGGAAACAAAGTAAATTAAAATATTTAGGAGTTATTATCCCTACAGATTTACATAAATTATATGAGTACAATTTTGGCATACTCGAAAATAATCTCAAACAAGACTTGCAAAGATGGTTAATTATACCACTGTCAATTACTGGAAGAAATGAAATAGTTAAAATGAACATCTTGCCAAGATTTGTCTTTCTATTTCAAAATTTACCAATCTTTATCCCTCAAAATAATTTTAATAAATGGGATAAATTATTATGTAACTTTATATGGGGAGGAAGAAAAGCCCGAATTAAATTAAAGACAATAAAAAATATATATATATCTGGAGGATTAGCTTTACCAAACCTAATAAATTACTATATGGCTGCTCAAATAAAATCAATCCTGGCCTGGATGAACAATAACCATTTAGCAAAATGGAGAAAAATTGAAACCTCACAAATGGGGATACCACTGAATGAACTTGCATTTAATAAAATAAACAATACAATTGCTGAAAAAATTGATAATATTTGTATAAAAAACACTATAAGATCCTGGGTAAAAATTATACGAAAAAAACAACTCCAGAATGACTTGGTCTATCTGAGAGAAATTGCAACAGATGCAGACTTTAAACCCAGTATAATGGACGACTCATTTAAAATATGGGCTGGTAAAGGACTGATCAGATTTAGCCAGATAATTACAAACAGGGGAGTAGATACATTCGAGAATATTTCAAATAGGTTTAACCTTCCAAACTCTCAGTTCTATAAATATCTACAGGTAAGAAGCTATTTGATAAAAACAATGGGATATAATAAAACCTTGAATGATATACACCCTCTAATAAGATATATAATTAATACATATAATAAATTAAACTCTAAGAATATACTGGGACAAATATACAGAATTATCGATTGTGAGGAAAAGAGCGACAGACTTACAGCTTTGTTGAACTGGGAAAAGGAATTACATATAAATATAACAGTGGAAGATTGGACAGATATGTGCACTAATACCTGGAAAACAACAAGCTCCTTATTCTGGAGGGAGTTTTCCTGGAAGGTGCAAATGCGATATTTTAAAACACCTATTATCCAGTCAAAACGTAATAATGAAATTATAGCAAGCTGTTGGCGTAATTGTGGAGAAAATGAAGCTAATCACACTCATATACTGTATTCATGCCCCGTTTTAAATCAGTTCTGGTCCAAAGTAAAAGAGGAAATAGACAATATATTCCAATGCAACCTCTCTTTGTCTCCAAAACATATACTTCTGGGGAAATCCCCACATGTATTGTCTCTTCCATCAGATAAATACCTCTACAGAATATTAAGAATAACAGCAATTAAACAGATTACTAAAAACTGGCTGAATGCAGTGGCACCACAAATAATAAAATGGAAGGAAACAATCAAGGAAATTTATGTAATGGAAAAAATAACACATAGAAAAAGGAACCTGTGATGTTTTTGAGACAAGATGGGAAAGGATCACAAAGACTGATATAATATAAGTAATAGATAAATGGACTATGGAGGGGTGAGAGGGTCGATGGGGGTTCATGACAGGTTAGTGTATATACATGTGTATGAGTGTGTGTGAGGGGAAGTGGTGACTGTATACTCAAGCATGAAATGACTGAAAATTAACTTTGGGTTAGAAACAATTAGAGAGGTTAAGAGAAATATCGATGTGTAGATGTATATGGGGATATATGGATGAAAAATCTGTATATGTGTAACAGAACACACAGACAAGTACAAGTACGGGTGTATACCTACCCACTAATATATTTCCTTTTTAGTTATTTATTTATTTTTCGGTTGTTGTGGTTGTTTTGTCTGTGCTCTAGGTAGTGTTTTTTTTTTTTTTTTTTATTCCCTTTTTTTTTTTTGTCTGTTAGCCGGTTTGTTTTGCTTTTTGTTTTTCTCTTTGTGCTTTGTTTTTTGTTTTGATTTGTGTTGTTTAGTTTGTTTGTTTTGTTTATGGTTATCGGCACATACATTATGTTGCTATGTATGCTTACAATTTTCAAAACTATAAAATAAAAAGTATAAAAAAAAAATTTTTTAAAAAAGAAAAAAAAGGAGTTAATGTGGGACTTCAGTAGGTTGAAAACTCTTATCGCTTATCTTGCTTCAGGGGATGGACGTGGACATTATTCAGGACTACCTGGAAGTACATCTGGACGACAAATTGGACCCAGCTAGAAACACTGAGGCTGTGAACAAGAGGGGCCAAAGCTGACTTTAATTTCAGCAAAGGCTATGATCATTCAATGTCCGCAACACTGTGCTGAGGATATTCTACAAGGGTGTGCTAGCCAGTCCAATTTTGCTGTCATGTGCTGAGGCAGCAGGGTAACATCAGCAAATGCAAACAGAACCAACAAGATCATGAGGAAGGCTGGCTTTGTCCTGAAGCGAGAGCTTACTTCTGTGGTGTTATCGTCAGATAAGGGGATTGCTACACAAGCTGCGTCGCATCATGAGCCCCTTTGCCACCATTTCCAGGAACCTTTATTACCAGGAATTTATTTACCTGGGTAAAAGAACTCCTGGTAATCTGTGTGGTTTGCATTTCTGCAGCACCTCAAAGTTAGCGTGATGACGTAGGTACATGCTGGTGTGGGGAGAGGAGGGACTGTTTGTCTCAGCCAGCAGCTCAGTTTAACGGTATTTTGAGATAAGTGTCAAACTAAGTTAGTCTCCATACAAACACCTGTCATTTGACCTTATTAGTAACAATTCCCTATCAGCTGAACTAGTGTGCTGTCCATGTGTAAGACATAACGTGATGGTGGATAAGAGACTGTGGATGGAGCATCATATCACTGCAGGGGTTAAAGTTTTCCGGCACAGCGCCGGATTTCTGGCGTGGCGAAGTTTCTGTCTGGCAGAAGTGCTGTACTGTGCAAGCATTTCATTATATATATATATATATATATATATATATATATATATATATATAGTATATATATGTATATGTGCGAGCCTTGAAAATGATTTAGGCGCACAGTGTGCAAGTAAACACAGCCTAGTGTTTACCATAATCGGCATCGGATGTTTTTTCATCGGTAATCGATCAAATAAACGTATTTTAAAACTCGCTCCATTGGTGATACAGCCATCTCCCTTCCTGCCTGCAGTCCCCACTGCACTGGACTTTGTAACAATGTCCCGCCTACAGCCCCCTCTGATTGGTTACACAGCACAAGTGATAGCCAATCAACACTGACGCCTGTGCATGCTTTCACATCATGTCACATTGAGACACAGAGCACAGACAGAGCGGGAGAGGCTCCGGTAAGCCAGCAGTAATTTTGAAGGTAAGTTAACAGAAAACAGACAGAAACGAAAGTTGCAATAAAAATCCTCTATGCTGAAGTTTTAAAGTCACCACCACAACATTATATGATCCATTTCAATGATGACATGCTTACCCAGAGCGAAATTTCGATGTTACTGCCTGTTTAATTCACATCAAGCTTGATACAGTTTTGCAAACAGCCTAAATGATTTAGCTTCTAAAAATAAATAGCACCAAGGCAAAAAAGAGATGTAGGAGCTACAAGTCAAAAGTCTGGTAACCACTGAAAGTTTACGGGTAATCTGAAAAGTCCTACACTCCTACTAGATACTTTTTCAAGGGTAAATTTAGGGGTGAGGGAAATTTCCGGGTAATTTCGGTGGAAACGTGCAGAGGTTTTTCAAAATTCCAGGTAATTGATAAAAGTTCCTGCAGTGGAAAAGGGGCTATGGACAGTGACTCTCCACCACGATGCACCACAAGTGGCCTAAGGAAGTCATTCCTTACCAGGAAAGTAGGGACTTTCATCTCCCTCTCCCCCTCTCTGTCTCTCTCGCTCTCTCTCCATCTCTATCATTAGTTTTCAAATCCTCACAATGTACACAACGACATAATGTGTTATAATGTGACATTAAGGAAGTATCATGGACACATTCTGTATTAACCATGCACTCTGGCACTAAAGGCCCTGACACACCACACAGTCAGCCGTCGGCCAAAGTGTGGTCTGTCGGCCTAATTTTTGCAGTGTGTCCTGCACCATCGGCACTTACGCGTTGGCGGTGGTAGCTTTTCGGCCAATTGAGCATGTTGAATTGGCGGCGGAGCTTGTCGATAAGAGAGATCACTGTGATTGGCTGTTCAGCTTAGCGAATCAGTGCACGAGAAGAGAAACGTAAGTGATGAAAGAAAGCAAACGACAAAGTCAAGAGAGCTGTTGAATCGGCAGCAGATCTTGTCGGTTAGAGATCACTCTGATTGGCTGTTCAGGTGAGAGACATCACTCTGATTGACTGTTCAGCTTAGCGAATCAGTGCACAAGAAGAGTGACCAGTGTTGCCAAGTCCGCTTATTATAAGCGACTTTGGGCTTGTTTTTCTGTAAAGTCGCTTACAAATATTGGTAGCCGCAGGTCGCGTTTGTTTTTTTGGGCTTGTTTCTAAAGCGTAGTTGCTTATTTGGGCTTGTTCCCAGCTCCATAATAAGTTGTCAAGCAGATATTTTCGATATTTTATTTAAACATAGGATAGTTTGTCTTGCCTGTTCCCTCTGTCCCTCCCCTTTCCCCATACACACAGGAGACAACAGAGTTTTTTCCCACCCGCATCCTGCTTCTAATTGGCTCTGACCCTGATGGCAACGAGTACTAGTCAATCAGAGGCAAAGCAGGGTAATGTGTTTTTTTCTGGTTAGGAAAACGTCAGTCCTGTAACTAAAGAAAAAAATTAGATGAGTGCATAAAAGGCAATAATAAATAAAGAATTTGTGAATTTAGGATGATATTTATTTGTGTGCAAATTTTATTTATCAGAGGTTTACTGTGTGATAGGAAAGAACTTCTGGTCCAAGACAAATTCATAAAAGATGCACAATAGACGACAAGTTGATCTTCAATTGATGGTTTATTCAACAGCGCCGGAAGAAGGTGCAAGCGCTCTTCTTATCTAACACATGCTTACAGATACTTATATAGATGCTCAAAACCCACATCTGGAACCATTATACATTCCTCTACCCTGGGTGATGTTTTTTCTCCAGGCCCACCTATGTAGCTGCCAGGGACCCCCCTATGTGACTGATCTGTGACTTCACCATAGAAAACACATCATCCATCAGCATCCAGACCTCAGGTCTCTGTCCATACTAGATCCAGATGTATTGGCCATCACTAAAATAAATACAAACATGACGTATGCCTATACCTAAGTCATTTCATCCTAACACTGTGTATACAATGTAGGCTATTTGGTAGGTCAGTCTATATAGTCTATATCTATGTTTTCTAATGTTAAATAACGTTAAAAGGTGGTTTAACTCCCTCTTGTGGTCATTGTCCTGAAGCTCAGGGGGGAGAAAAATAAATAAACTGTGTACTGTGGGTACAGTTTTGCAAAACTGTGCAGAGTTTACCTATCTGTCCACATGGATGGAAATTCACAATCTGTACCCACGGTTTAAAATCCGTCCCCATGGATTGTAAAACCGTAAAACCTAGGGGGGCTCCGTAGAAAAAGTCACTTGTTTTGGGCTTGTTTTCACAGGCCTGGTTGCTTATTTGTCTCGCAAGATCTGGCAACACTGGGAATGACAAAAGACAACAAACGATAAAGTCCAGAGGGCACACACAGAAGGCTAATTTTTGATCTGCATTTAATCTGGACTTTCATGAATATTTTCACTACGGCATGGCCATCTGGAACAAAGACACTGAAGACCAGCTGATCACAATGATTCAGGAGAGGCCAGCTCTGTACGACAAAACGTTATGGCAACCGAGTGGTAAAAAGAGAACTCTGGCGTGAGATTGAAAATAAGCTTGTTATATTAGGTAAGAGTTTCTTTTTGGCCACTGAGCTCTTTAGCAGGAACTGATCATAATTGTTTGCTAGCTCACGCATGCTGAATAAGTTCTTTCTTTTTGTTTGTCAGAGAAAGAGATCAGGAAGAGGTGGGAATCTCTGCGAACCCAATATATCCAGTACAAGAAACTTGTAGTGATCTGCCTGTAGTGAAACCGGGGCTAATCGGTGCTTCCTCCTCAGGCTCCACTTCACTCAGCTGCCCAACAGATCCGCTGCTTCTTCCCACTTTAACCTAAATAACAAACCGGTCACATGTATACTTTCATACATTAACTTGGTTTCACTCTCCCATTATCTTCCACAATTGTGAATTTATTTTTTATTTTTATAAGGAATCTTTGGCAGTTGATGCTGACTCTGAGTCACTCTCAGACTGGACCAGCACCTGAGAGGAACCCTACTTCTTTGAGGCTGAACAAAGACCCAGCACTCCCCTAGCCGAATCCACCATCTGTGGAGCAGAGTCCACACCTAAACCCACCAGAGAGGAGCCACTGGCAAGCACCTCCAGCCAGTCAAGCACTCCGAGGCCTTGGGTAAAGCGTAGCAGGAAGATGCTGGACGAATCCGTCAGTGAGGAGTCATCAAACTTGATGTGCACCACTGGTCAAACCTAACTAAACTAACCTAACTAAAAATGTTCGCTTCTCAGGAAGAGAACAGTCATGCCATCCATGCCTACTGCAAAGACACTGAGCACAGAATGCAGAAGTTGCCCCCACATTTACTGCCATATTTCCAGCACGAGGTGGACGACTGCCTCTTCAAATATTCAGTGGACCAGAGCCTGGCTTCAGAAACCTCTGACGGACAGTTTAGTAATCTGTAATGTTGGATGTGGCAACAAAGCTGTAACAGATACAAATAATTCCTTTTAATGCTGTGCTACGCAGTTGATTGTTTCATTTATAAGAATTTCATTGTCCTGCACATTTGATAATAAAACACTTTGACTTTGAGAGAGTGTACTTTCAATGACTTTGTGAGAGTGTACTTTCAATAGATTGAACTCCAGATAAGATAGCATCATGCAAAATAACTTTATTTTGTATTTTTAGACTACAGCCATAGACCTGAAACCACAGCCAAGTAGTTTTCTTGTCAGTCAGACACTACAATATCCATTACAGGAAACAGGATAGGCATACACATTTTCTATACTTGGCCCCACTGAAAAGGCACTGCACCGACACAGAGTAACAGCATAGTTTATCCCTGTGCTGCTTGGCTTGTGTTGTAACATTGGTTGTGTGTGGCAGGGAAGCCTACTGTAGATCAGGCTTCATGAGGTGCTCCTTCAAGGGAAATGCCTCATCTGCTACAATGCAATAAGGAGCCAGCTAGTCAGAAGCAGGAAGTGATGCAGGGGCAGGGATGTTGGATGTTCTCTTCTCCAGAGCATCCTGCAGTGAACATCCACCAAACACTCCGCCATCAGAAATCCGCCCATTGCAACCAACATCTATATAAAGGAACTTGTATTTGCTGTCAACCAGTGCCATTAGGAGTATGGAAAATGTATGCTTGTAGTTGTACAATGTTGATCCAGTTCCACCGAGGCAGTTTGGGAAGTTCCACTGAGCCTGGAATCCATCAGCTACTTGCTGCCACTCTTCAATTGTGTTTGAGCACTGAAAAACAAGAAAATACAATGTAAAACCCATGATGGTGTGGTGGCAAAATAACTATTCAATAAACAATTCAAAGAAAAAGTCTTCACACGTCGGCTGTCTTTCTTGAGTTTTATTAAGCATTCGCGAATGGAGTCTCACACACAATACAAACCGCATGAACAATCAGTAGAAGTGAGCACTGCTAGATGTCCTCTATCCCCCTATTTTTATAGTTCCCCAAAACACATGCCCATCCATAGTCAAAATACATGGCGCCAGAGAATTTGTTATCCCAAGACCCAACATCTTTTTCCCTTCGAATGTAATCATAGTCTGTGTGAAAATGAGTCAGATCAGGAACAATGGTCACAGCAGGCAGTAACTTAGACAAGTAGCACCTGCCACACCATCCAGGCTGAGGTGCCTGATAAACATGTCTGCCGCAAACCCAGACGTGTTGTCTGAGTGATCTGTACCCATCACTGGATGGCATATAGACAGCGGGGTTGTCAATTCCTGATCGGTTAAGACTAACAGTGTCCGTGAGGTTCAAAGTTGCAACGTATGGTGTTGCATCATTCATGCTGTTATCCCACACCACCCCACACATCACCTCAACTGTCTGTACACAGGCAGATGTTCCCAGAAATTGATCTTCCGCTGTTGCACAGTCTCTAGAGAAGCAAACAACTCCTCTCTGGCTGGTGGGGTTAGTGGTCATGACAGGTTGGTATACGCCTTGCAGGAACACCTTGTCACATTCCAAAATCTCATGGTTGCTCTCTCATAGTTCACTACACTGACATTAATCTTCGGCAATGCATCAGTGAGGTTGTACACAGTTCTGCTAGGTGAGTGAACACCCTGGGTGAAAGCAATCATCGCCCCCAGAGTCTCTGAAACATTCAGGGGATGAGATTTCAGTGGCATAGAATTACCAAGTTTGTGTGGAAGTTCCGCGCAGACATAACAGCTCTTGTTTGTCAGCATTCTTGCATCTGTCAACACAGCTTGGTACCACACGTTGTTCTCCAGCATAGATGTCGTGTTGCCAATTAGCAAAACAGATCTTGACCTCAGGCAGTGAGGTGTGTGATGTGTCAGAGCGTAGTTGTCGTCCGACTCAGTGAGGTTGTAACTGTAGAATTCGTCTAGCAGCAGTAGTGTCAGCCCTGCTCCAATGGAGATGACAAGCAGGAGGCCCACTACCCCCCTTAGGCCGCACCCCAGTCGTTTAACGGGATGCCATGGCTTTGGTGTCTCGATCATTATTGTGATGTGCACTCGGATCCGGAACCCGTCTGCAGTGGCTGGCGTGTATCCACGTAGCTCTCTCTGCAACCTTGACTGCTGTCTCCGGCACCAAAAGCACCTGGAACGGACCGTTCCACCTGTGAGCTTTCCAATTCTTTCGTCTCAGATCTCAAACCACAACGTAGTCGCCTGGGTCGAGGTCATGCAGCTTCCCTTCTGTTGGTTTGGGCAGGGCAGCTTCACCTGTTGGTGGATTTCAGACAAAACAGAGGACAAGGTTGCACAATATCTTAACATTTCATCCTCGCAGTGACCAGTGTCTGGCAGCTGCCTTTTAACGGGCCCAATCTCGGGATTGAGAGGCCTGCCAAACAAGATCTCAAATGGACTGAATCCATTTCTGTTTCTCCTTCTAGCCCTCACATGCATCCATGACATCTTAGTCTCCTCACACACTTTCACAATTTTGTTTTGCATTGCGTTTTCTCTCTCACATGCATTGGCGGATCTACCGGGGTGGCATAGGGTGGCAACTGCCACCCTAAAAGAAAGCCATGCCACCCCTGCTGCCACCAGTTGGCAGCAATGAATTCAAAGAAAAGATATGGCCAATTTACCTTTCCACGAGCGCGAATCTCCAATGTCCGACTGCATGGAATGCAGCACGAGATAAGCCAGAGCGGCAAGAGACTGCTTTGTTTGGAAAACTGAGTGGAGCCAGAGGGGTAGCCTATTCCAGAAAGTGGGTTTAGTGAAAACTCTGAGTATGTTAATCCTGAAATGAGGGAAACTCTGGGTTTTCAGTTCCAGAAAGAGAGGTAAATCAAATCACCTGAGTCAATCACCATGGCAACTGAGTCTGTGAACAGGTTAGGTTTTCCTCTGTCTCCTCCCTCTTACACGCTGTTTCATTATCTCATTCATTCAGTCCATGTCAAAGCTTGTATCGAAGTGCATTCGTTAGCGGAGATTTACCGTCTGTCACAGTCTAAATCCTGCTGGATATTAGTTTGTTACTCTTAAGTTACTGAATTTATGCACATCAATCACTTCTTTGGACATCAGTTTTTGTCTTTACATTCAAATATTACACAGCGAGAATTCACCCTCAGCTCAGAGTCAAACCTCTGTCCTTTTTATATTTATTATTTTTTATAACACTGTGCACAAGGATCAGACTGTCAGTCTGTTAGAGCAGCTCCGACATGTTTATTGCACATAATGTGTAGGTCTAATTATTTAAATTTTAAAACTCGGTATAAAGCTTTAGACACGTAGTATCAGTGACTAATGATCTACATCACTGATGTCATTGGTCGCACTGATGGAACATAATTCCTATAGCCTAATATTAGGGATTATATGTTAATATTTCTGAGTGAGCAGTGGTGCAGCATTTCACTGTCTTTAAATATACTACATTTGTAGCTGAAATAAAGTCGCTGAATGCTGTTGAGTCAAGATACAAAGATGTCCAACATTTTAAAATCTACTGTATTTTAACCTCAACGTCTTTTCAAGTGCAAATCACCAAACATATTATTACTGGGTCAGACTGTGAGTTTGCAGTCAAGTCTTTATGTCTTTGATCTATAGCCTAGCCTATATGTTTTAAATCTTCCTATTTTTCAGTTGCTGCCTCCTGTGTTTTTCCCCATCAGATTAAATCTTAACAAATATATTATTATATATTATTAATATAATGTAATGTATCTACAGCCTGATACACAGTAACCACTTTATCTTCATTAAGGAAATGTAAGTCTGATACATGATGAATAAACGGACAACACTGAATAAAACTTTATTATTAACTTTATGGTTAATTTATTTACACTTTCCTCGCTCTGACTCAGGCTCTTCTTTTAAAGATAAACGTGCACCGTCTGCTACACATGCATTAATATCTCTACATCCACTGGATTAAAATGGAGGCGCTGTCTTTTACTTGTGAGTGAACATACTCAGAGTTGACTAACTCAAATCAGCTGTTCTGGAACCGCTAACTCAGAGTTTCCCATCTCAGGGTCAATCAACTCAGAGTTCAGGGTTAGACTCAGGGTTTGTTGAACCTCCTTCACCACTTATTCCAAATATGAACTGTTTCACATGAAACCTCAAATGCAAGACATTGATTGCATGAGATGAAGTTTGTCTGTATGAGTTTGTTAATGGCAGCCTGTGCCCTTATGTAGTGTGAACATAGTATTTCTCATCAAACTGTGATAACTGTGATTAAATACGTCTGCCATATGTTGCCACCCCTCAATTCCTGCCCCCCTCTTGCCACCCCATAAATATTTTTCTAGATCCGCCCCTGCTCACATGCCCCTCCTGAGGCTGGGTGATATGCACAATGTTGTCTCAGATCAGTGCCCATATACTCACCAACAGTTTTCAGGGCCGAGCTCACAAAAGGTGTACCGTTATCTGAGCTGATCTTAGTTGGAACTCCCCACCTGGGAATTATCAGAGCCATCAAAGCCTTTGCAACTGCCGCTGTATCCTGCCTAGCTGTGGGAAAAGCTTCAAACCATTTGGAAAACATGCACACAATCACCAAAACAAACTTTTTCCCTTCACTTGGTGTTAGTTCAATGAAATCCATTTGCAAGTGATCAAAAGGTCTTTCTGGAGGTGGATGTGCAGCCTGTGGTACTTTGATACCCCTCCCCACATTGTTAGTGGAACAAATCACACAACTTTTACAGAGTGCTGTGGCATAACTGAAAAATCCTCGTGTAAACCAGTATTTCCGTATATCATCAACCATCCCCCCTTTTGACAAGTGGTCCAAACCATGTGTCAATTTAGCAAAGAAATGGAAAAGATAGCGAGGGAGACAGGGCAGGCCATTAGGACCTGTCCACACTTTATCAACCACAGTACAGCCTGCTTTTTTCCAGATGGCCCGGTCCAGGGAGGCCCTTATCTGCAAGTCTGTTATCTCAGCCATAGCCATGGCTGTGGGAGTAGAAGCAGGAGTTAGTGAGGCAGCATGCAAAGATGAAGACAATGAAGACAATGGCAGCTTTGAAGCTGCTTTTGCAGCTGCATCAGCTCTGGCATTTCCCAGAGAGATGGGGTCAGTGTTGTTAGTGTGAGCTTCACATTTACAGACAGCGATTTGTTTAGGCAACAAAACTTCCCTGTTGAAGTTATGAAATCTCTGTTCTTCCAAATTTGCCCAAAATCATGAACCACACCCCAAGCATATCTGCTGTCAGTGTAAATGTTAACCGGCTTGCCCTCAGCCAATACATGCCTCTGTCAGAGCCACCAATTCAGCCGCCTGAGTTGAGTGTGAGGATGACAAGGGATGTGCAATCACTGTCTCCTGCAGTGTTGCGATGGCAAAACCTGCAACATTTATGCCAGTGCCAGGGTCTCTTGAAGCTGATCCATCAACAAAGAATTCAAAATCAGCGTTATCAATCAGTGTGTCTCTCAAATCTGGTCTCGGAGAACAGACAGAAGTTATCACAGCTACACAGTCATGCGGTTCTCCATCAACAGCCGTTGGGAGAAGAGTAGCAGGATTAATAACAGTGCATCTCTTTACCTTAACATTAGGCAGTTCCAACAGAACAGCATTGTAACACAACCACCTTGCAGCAGAAAGATGTGAAGTCTTTTGCTCAAGAAGGATAAAAGACACTGCATGTGGGACCAACAAGGTCAAATCAGCATAGCCCACAATGTCACGTGATGCCATAACCGTTCTTTCTGCAGCGGCCACAGCACTGAGACAAAGAGGCAGACCTGCTGCTATGCTATCAAGTTCAGATGAAAAATAAGCTACAGGTCGCTGTTTTCCCCTGTGTACCTGCAACAATGCAGAAGTCATGTACCCACCCTTTTCGTCAACAGTCTGGGTAAATGGTCGTGTACAGTCAGGCAGTCCAAGAGTCGGAGGTGTTTGTAAAGACAGTTTCAAATCAACAAAAGATTTCTCTGCTTCAGGGATCCAAATGACACGATCAGATACTTTCAGGCCTTTCCCATCAGCAATTGCTGCTCATGGTGCCTCAATTTCAGCATAATTAGGAATCCATTGCCTGCAGTAGCCTGTCATTCCCAAAAAAGACATGATTTGTTTTTTAGTCTCAGGTTTCGGGATCTTTTGAATAGCTTCACTGCATTTGGATGTGAGGGTTTTTCCCTCAGGGGAGATCATGTGACCCAAAAATGTGACTTCTTGTGAAACAAACTGTAACTTTGACAGGCTGGCTTTATGGCCCTGTTCAGCCAAATGAGTCAGCAAGACAACGGTGTCTTTAACACAGCTTTCTCTGGTCACGCTCGCAACCAAAAGGTCATCAACATACTGCAACAAAGCACTACCTTCAGGCACTACAAGGGTTTCCAAACTGTCACTCAAAGCAGAATTATAAATGGTCGATGACTCAGAAAATCCTTGGCACAAAACGTCCACATTTTCCCTTTAATGTTTGAATCATGTATATAGCTCATATATCTTAAATGTTTGAATCATGTATATAGCTCATATATCTTAAATATTTGAATCATGTCGAACTTAATGTTTGAATCATGTATATAGCTCATACATCTTAAATGTTTGAAGCGTGTATACCTCGTATATCTTAAATGTGTGAAGCATGTATACCTCATATAACTTCAATGTTTGAATCATGTATACCTCGTATAACTTGAATGTTTGAATCATGTATACTTCGTATAACTTGCAAAATAAATGTTTTGGTAAGTGAGCGGCTGTGTTCATTATTGATTCAACATGTCGGAGAAACGTGTCATGAAAAAGGTTTACTACGACCCGTCTCACCCGGGTAGCTCAGGAGGAGTCAAATGACTCCGCAGGGCCGTACAAGATGAGACGGGGAAAAGAGTAAACCCTGACCGAGTCAGAGA
Source organism: Epinephelus cyanopodus (assembly GCA_026686955.1). Taxonomy (NCBI): domain Eukaryota; kingdom Metazoa; phylum Chordata; class Actinopteri; order Perciformes; family Serranidae; genus Epinephelus; species Epinephelus cyanopodus. Next base: position 170,108 of record CM048932.1, on the reverse strand, counting down.
ATTTTTAGCCGAGCAAGACGCATACACTCTGCATAAACCTGCCCGAATACATTTTCTCAGAAATAGGGTTTTTGTACCGCGACCTCTGAACCAATTTCAAGCCGACCTCTGTGACATGCAAGCCTTGACCAAGCACAACAACGGTTTTAAATATCTGTTGACGGTCATCGATGTGAAAGCGTACATGCGAGGGCTAAAAAACAAAACGGCGTCCCTAGTCACTAGGGCGTTTGACTCTGTTTTAGACGACAGTCAGACCCCTGAAAAGTTACAAATGGACTTTTAAGGCGCTGATGGATAAACGTGGTATTAAACATTTCGCCACAGCCAGTGATCTGAAGGCCTCGGTGATTGAGAGATTTAACCGTACGTTGAAAACTAGAATGTGGAGATATTTTACAGCCAAAAACACCGGCAGGTACGTAGACGTCCTGCAGGACTTGGTTAAAAGCTATAATAACGGCTATCACACGAGTATAAAAATGACACCTATGCAAGTGACGTCCGAGAACACCCTGCAAGTTTTTCAAAACCTGTACGGCTCGATCCCTGTGAGCTTCCAAGAAAAGTTAAAGATGAATTTTAAACGGGGAGATCTCGTGAGAATATCTAAAGTGAGGGGCGTGTTTGATAAGAAATATGAGCAGAGTTATACCGACAAGGTGTTTATGGTGGCTGAGTGCGTACCCCGAGTACCCCCCGTGTACAAACTGAAAGATTACGACGGAGAACCTATCCGGGGTACGTTTTACGAAGCGGAGCTGCAAAAAGTAAAGATACCGCGAGACAAGAGCTACGCGGTGGAAGAAATTTTGGACCGACGCATCGTCGTCGGAGAAAAACAAGCGTTGGTACGTCAGATTCGTATTCATTTCATCATGTCTCCGATCTCTGGCAGCGAGGGGTTTTACATTGGCGTTGGAGGGCAGGGTGCCCTCCAACGCCAGCGCGCATGTATTTAAAAATAATACCGGCTTCAGTTTCCTCGTCGACTTGGCGCAACATATTGACTTGGAGGGCCCGTGGCAAGTGGCCTTGACAGAGATTTCGTACCCACACACGTGGCATAACATTCCTCAAGACGCGGCTTTGAGTGGAGTGACTTTGAGTGGAGAAAAAAAACCTGCCACACCCGACGGGGAGACCGTAGTCAACCGTCGAAGGTTCAGAGGGGGATATTACGCCAACTTTGAGCAGCTCAGGGTCGAGCTAAACACACATCTTAGAGTCGTCGACAGCGATATTTTTTTAGCGTTTAACAACATCCAAAAAGGATTTGAATTTCAGGCAGGCGGTCAGTATCATCTGCGCATTTTTCCGCCCGCGTCTGACATATTGGGCATGAAATCGGGAGAATGGTTCACGTTCGACGCCAGGTTGCCGACCCATCCGGCCAATATAAAAGCGGGAAATTACCACCTGTACTGCTACAGCGACGTGGTAAGTCATCAGCTCGAAGGCGACGCCTACGCTCCGCTCTTGAGGACCGTCCCTATACAAGGGACATACGTCAGACGTCATCACGCAGTGTTTTAATCCCGCCTCGTATCTACCGGTCATCAAGAAACACATTGAAAGAATCCACGTTGAGATTAAGACCTATCAAAATAAGCCGGTAAACTTTACCTTTGGCAAGACTATCGTGAAACTCCATTTCAGACCCGCAAAGACCTCGTTGAAACCATGACCCCTTACCACGATCCTCGTTGTTTTGTGAGCTACTATGAAAACCAAGCGGGCGGAGCCCTCCCCGGTTTTTACGGCTCCCCCGTCATGTACGGACGAGGGATAGGGTCTATATTTTCAAGATTATTCCGTTTTGTGTCCCCTATCGTGAAAAAAGGTTTTGCCATCGCTAAGCCTCATCTCAGGTCGGCTGTTAAAAACATAGCCTCAGAGGTCATAAGCCATGCCATAGGTAAAATAATGGGTCGAAACTCTGATCAGACGTCTCAAGAAGGATCCAGGGGTATTATGGTTTTGGCTAGAAGAGCGAGAAAGAGACCTCCAGGGGAGCGCGTTTCACGAGGAGGATCTAAAAAATGTCGACACTCCACCAAGGGCAAGTCAGTCGGCAGCAGTGATAAGGTCCGGCGATATCCTTTAGGAAAAAAAAACAAAACAAAAAAAACCAAACAAAAACAAAACATGGCTCTTTTACATCACAAATCGGCCGAGTGCAGCATGGCGGAGCTGGATTTATTTTCAGCCCCCATGACGCAGCTGTCTATAGACGAAAAGCTCTATGCAGAGATTTTGCCTTTATCAGCCATCACCGACTCTGGGCCTATAGAGTTTTTCATTCCCGGAGACGGCGAAAAATATTTGGATTTGAACGACACCTTGCTACACCTGCGACTGAAAATTACCAAAGCGGACGGTATGAACCTGGATAATGACGCGCCCGTAGGCCTTGTGAATTATCCTCTGAATACCATTTTCAGTCAGTGCGACGTTATTCTCGGCGATAGATTGATATCACAATCCAGCGCCACTCACTCGTACAGAGCCATGATCGAAACCCTCCTCAACTTTTCAGAAGATTCTCTAAAAAAAGGTGAAGAGAGCTCGGTTCACAGCTAATTCCCACGAGCTTCATTAGTTGGGCCCTCTCCACGCCGACATACTTTTCTGCGAGAGGCTTCTCTTGAACTCTGTGGATCTGAGAATTAAACTCACCCACGCTAGCAACGCCTTCTTCCTCATGCAAGCCGCTAACGCTAATTTTAAATTAAAAATATCGGGCGCTTCTTTGTTTGTCAAGCCCAACCTGGATCCAGAGGTGTTAGCCAACTATAGACCAATATCTAATCTTCGCTTTATGTCAAAGATCCTTTCCTCTCCATGATAATAATTTATTTGAGGAATTACAGTCAGGATTTAGAGTGCATCATAGCACTGAGACAGCACTAGTTAAAATTACAAATGACCTTCTGATTGCTTCAGACAAAGGACTCGTCTCTGTACTTGTTTTATTAGATCTTAGTGCGGCATTTGACACTATTGACCATGAAATTCTGCTACAGAGACTGGAACACTTAATTGGCCTGAAAGGTTCTGCACTAATCTGGTTTAAATCTTATTTATCTGATCGTTTTCAGTTTGTTGACGTACATAATGAATCATCCGTGCGTACTAAAATTTGTTTTGGAGTTCTGCAAGGTTCTGTGCTCTGACCAATCCTATTTACTCTATATATGCTTCCTTTAGGCAACATCATTAGAAATCACTCTATAAATTTCCATTGTTATGCGGATGATACACAGTTGTATTTATCGATGAAGCCAGAAGAAAGTAATCAATTAACTAAACGCCATAACTGCCTTAAAGACATGAAAACCTGGATGAGCACCAATTTCCTGATGTTAAATTCAGACAAAACTGAAGTTATTGTTCTTGGCCCCAAACAACTCAGATACTCTTTATCTGATGACATAGTTTCTCTAGATGGCATTGCTCTGGCCTCTAGCACTACCGTAAGAAACCTCGGAGTAACATTTGATCAAGATTTGTCTTTCAGTTCTCATTTAAAACAAACCTCACAAACTGCATTTTTTCATCTGCGTAATATTGCAAAAATTAGGCCTATCCTGTCCCGAAAAGATGCAGAAAAACTGGTTCATGCTTTTGTTACCTCAAGGCTGGATTACTGTAACTCTCTTTTATCAGGTAGCTCTAGTAAATCGTTGAAAACCCTCCAGCAAATTCAGAATGCAGCAGCACGTGTACTAACAGGAACTAAGAAACGAGATCATATTTCTCCTATTTTAGCTTCTCTGCACTGGCTCCTTGTAAAATCCAGAATTGAATTTAAAATCCTACTGTTAACTTATAAAGCTCTAAATGGTCAAGCTCCGTCATATCTTAGAGAGCTCATAGTGCCATATTATCCCACCAGAACTCTGCGCTCTGAGAATGCAGGGTTACTCGTGGTCCCTAAAGTCTCCAAAAGTAGATCAGGAGCCAGAGCCTTCATGTCATTAACTCGGCTTCTTCTCCGGAGCCTTTGTGCTCCACTGTCTCTCAGGTTAACTCGTATTGCAGCGGTGCCTGGATAGCGTGACGTGTGTGGTTGTGCTGCTGCCGTGGTCCTGCCAGATGCCTCCTGCTGCTGCCATCATTAGTCATTAGTCATACTTCTACTGTTATTATACACATATGATTATTATCACACGTGTATACTACCAGATACTAATATATACTTTCAACATATTGTGCCACAGAAGCCAGAACTATATCGATAATATTATCACTTTCATGAATGTTGTTGTAAGCTACTGTCATTACCGTCTGTCCTGCATCTCTCTCTCTCTCTCTCTCTCTGTCTCTCTCGCTCTCTCTCTCTGTCTCTGTCTCTCTTTCTGTCTCATTGTGCCATACAGATTACTGTTAATTTATTATGCTGATCTGTTCTGTATGACATCTATTGCACGTCTGTCCGTCCTGGAAGAGGGATCCCTCCTCAGTTGCTCTTCCTGAGGTTTCTACCATTTTTTTTCCCCGGTAAAGGGTTTTTTTGGGGGAGTTTTTCCTTATCCGCTGTGAGGGTCTAAAGGACAGAGGGATGTCGTATGCTGTAAAGCCCTGTGAGGCAAATTGTGATTTGTGATATTGGGCTTTATAAATAAAATTGATTGATTGATTGATTTCACATTTTCTTGAACCATGATTTTGGATTGGTTTGTCAAAGAAAATTTGTAGGGATGCCCCGAATATTCGGTAACCGAATATGTTTGGCCGAATATTGCAAAAAACCCCACACATTCGGTATTTGGTGGAATAAGTTAAAAGCAAGGCCGAATAATAGTGGCGGCTGTTTTGATCAAGCAGCGTGCCGTGACGGGCGGAGTAAAATGTCGGCAGTGTGGCGATCCGTCCTTCACCATACTATAGTTTTGAGCGAGCAAAATAGGCTTAAATCATTCAGCACACTGTGTGAGTAGAGATTTCAACCACCAGCAGAAATGATAGGTGATTGTGGGTTGAACGGGGTTCACAGACACAGATAGTAATGTATTCCTGTCAAATACGTTGGCCATCGGCTTACCGGCGGCGACAGAGAAGTCGGCTCCAATAATATCCTCTTCTTGGCGTCATGACTGCGCAGTAGTACCTGAACAGCCGAGCCAGCCGAACACAGGTATGTGGCGTGTCAGAGGAGAAAGGAGCCGTTCACATTTCTGTCATTGTGGCAGGTAACGGCCCACAAACCTAACTGCACCTTAGGGACTGTTCTTTACTTATGGAGGGACTGTCAGGGGAGGAGGGTGGCTGGTTGATTCTTATTTTATTTATTTATTTTATTTTGATCCACCCTATGTTAATCACTTATTGATGCTGTTTTTGAAGTGATTGAATGATTCAAACTTTAAGTCCTGATTATTTTTTAAAGAAAAATAGCTGTTGAATCCTAAACATGCATTCAAAATTAAGAGTTAACATTCCAGCAAATTCCAAAAAAGATTTAATTTTTTTTCCTCAACTGTTTAGACAAATAGTAAAAGCTTATTGTCTATTTCTAGTAAATAATGCTTGAGAACGGTAAGACTACTTTGTTTATAAGATACAATAACACAATTTCCATGTCACTACTTGGATTATAAATAATTGAATGATTGTGTCTTTACTTCCAACAGTTTTAAGTGTTACGAGAGGTGAGGATCAGATGGATGGGTGCTGATGATCCAGATGAGAAGAGGAATGAGTCTTCGGGTTTATCTTTATCCCTGGATGCGACGGCTGGAGGTGAATGGGGTGGAGGAGGGGCGGCGATTCTGCCTAGAATGACAGCTGAAAGTGGCAGAGGAGAGAACAGATTTAAAATCTCGTAGTGACTGGCTGATGGAGGCTGTGGCTAATTACGATAGGACAACAAGAAGAGTGCGCGCCCGGTGGCAACTGATTGGAGGAAGCAGTGGGAGTGAGAGAGGGAGAATTGTGAATGGATGAGCATGGAAAGGTCTTCCTGATTGAACTTACGCAGAGCTTCATGTAATTGAATGCTGACCTCTGGTTGTTCTGCTTGCAAATCTGGGGGTGGTTTAGGAGGCATTTCCTGTATTATCTGTTACAAGAAAAGCACACAATTTCAAGTATATAAGGTTTAAACACAGTCCATAACTGCAAAAATTAAAAGGTAAAAATTATACAATTATGTCAGGCCCAAAATTCCTCAATACTTGTAAATCATGTTGGATATATCTTAGATTAGATTACCAACAAACCCAAACTTTTTAAAAAGTCATCGATAATGATGTCTTTAACGAAATAACTCACTTTTCAGTTTTTGAAACGACAGGCCCGAGGTGAAAGGTGAAACATAGACCCTGCTTTTCACTTCTCTTTTTCCATGTTTCCTCTTCCACTCGAAAGCTCTTGACAAGATATCATATGTCAGACACACATACTGTACACAATAACACATTTACACAGTCACATTGTGTTTACCATTCTCTTTTGGTAGTATCAAACAGTTTTTATAATATTTGGGCTATAATTTAATTGAATTTATAAACATCAAAGTAAATCCATACTTTCTTTCTGGATCTCTTTTTGTCATCATATTCCAGAAGCAGGGCATCATGCATTTTCTGGTATATCTGAACAAAGTCATCCAGTCTCGTCAGCCTCCTTAGAACCGGACTCTCTTCAGATCCCAATGACTCCTCTCCATGATGCCCTGCGTTCAGTTATCTTATGTGAAGTTCTGAAAAGATGAATTACATTTCTTATCTGTTGACATTTTCAAGAAAATTTTGAATTTTAAATATACTGTAGCACAGATACGCACTTCAACTTTTTTATGTAATATTTACCAATGTAGAACTTTGAGAGTCACTTGTATGCTGGGCGTTTCCTGTGCCATCCGAGATCCCCTCAAGACCATTACAACATTGGGAAATTAGAGGACAGTGATAGTATGTGAAAGTATGTAAGTAATTAATATTCAGCTGTCTCATATCACTTGAACACATTAAAAACAATTATAAAACATACCCTGCATCAATGCAGACCATCAATGCATGTGGAAGGAAGTCTTTTGCTAGGCCAGAGGTGAATGTTGGGGCATGGTAGATGTTTGGTTCACCCTCTACATCAAGCGGCGCACTGCCAAAAATGTCCTGAAAAATGGATTTTTAGTGCTGCGCTTCCCACGTCATTTTGAAAAACAATATTCACCATTTTAGACAATTGTAATATAAATGTTTGTCATTTTAGACAATTGTAAGATAAATGTTTGTCATAACACAGTACTTTAAATTTCACATGCTATTTAATATAAATATTAAATAACCTATATGTTTTTCAAAATACATTGCATAACAACTTCTGTATTCATCTTCATATTTCACGAATACACAGGCACCTGTTCCTCAAGATTAATTTTTAACACTAATCTGATTCAATCAATCAACAATGGCACCATAAACAAATCTTTTATATTACGTTGTATTCCCATGTATGTTGCTAATGCCAGTCAGCGGGCTTACAGCAGCATTGCATCTGTCCCTCTCTAGCAACATACATGGGAATACATCGCAATATAAATAGATTGACATTGACATTGGCTATATAAATCATTACATATGGGAAACATTTCAATTAACTTACCTCCCGGTAGCTCAAAAAGCATCTCCTGGTTGTCGAGGGTTTCCAGTGGGAGAGAGGGAATCATGGGTGTAGCCCACTCTGGAGCCACGTCAAACCCACCAATACAAACTCTTCTCTCATTCATCAGCGTAGGCCCTGCCAATTAAGTGCAATTGAACTTGCAAGCCAAACTTTAACTCGCAAGCAAAGAGTACTGATCTACAAGCAAACCTTTTTAACTCGCAAAGAGGACTGATATGCAAGCATAACTTTTTATCTTGCAAGCAAAGAGGACTGATTTGCAAGCAAAACTTTTTAACTTGCAAGCAAAGAGTACTGATTTATAAGCAAAGTTACTTACAAACTTGATTTTTGATTGCAGTTCAAGAAATATGCTCTCAAAACCGTTTTATATGATTGCAACAAAAAGACACAAAAATACCTCCATAAATTGGAGCTCATCCAGGACTTTATGTCTTTAAGGCATTTTTGATGTTTGGTTAATTGATCCACTTCTTCTGGCTTTATCCATAAATACAACTGTGTATCATCTGCATAACAATGGAAATTTACAGAGTGATTTCTATTGATGTTACCTAAGGGAAGCATATATAAAGTGAATAGAATTGGTTCTGAGCACAGAACCTTGTGGAACTCCAAAACAAACTTTAATATGTAAAGATGATTTATCGTGAAATTGAACGAACTGAGATTGATCGGATGAATAAGATTTAAACCAGCTTCGTGCAGAACCTTTTAGGCCAATTAAATGTTCCAGTCCCTGTAGCAGAATTTGACGGTCAATTGTGTCAAATGCTGCACTAAAATCTAATAAAACACTAACAAAGAAGTGCTTTGTCTGAAGCAATCAGAAGATCATTTGTAATTTTAACTAGTGCTGTCTTAGTGCTTTGGTTCACTCTAAATCCTGACTGAAATTCCTCAAATAAATTATTAGCACGGAGAAAGTCACACAGCTGGTCTGCAACTACTTTCTCAAGGATCTTTGAAAGAAAGGGAAGATTAGAAATTGGTCTATAGTTGGCTAACACCTCTGAATCCAAGGTAGACTTTTTTAGAAGAGGTTTAATTACAGCTACCTTAAAAGACTGTGGTAGTTAGCCTGTTAATAAAGATATATTGATCATGCCTAATATGTGTGTTGACTAAAGGTAAAGATTTTCTTAAGTAGCCTAGTTGGGATGGGGTCTAAGAGACACATTGATGATTTAGATGAAGAAATCATTGAAGTCAGTTGTTGAAGAGAAATCGGGGAGGAGCTATCTAAATATAGGTCTTACAGCTGTGTTTGAGGGCAGATTGGTTCCATTTGAGAGCAGGAGGTCATGATTTTAGCCTCTAATAGAATTTTGTCATTAAAAAAGTTAGTCATAAAGTCATAAAATCATTACTGCTAAGGGCTAAAGGAATACAAGACTTAATAGAGCTGTGACTCTGAGACAGCCTGGCCACAGTGCTGAAAAGAATCCTGGGGTTGTTCTTATTTTCTTCTATTAATGCTGAGTAATAGTTTGCTCTGGCAATGCGGACAGCCCTCTATACGTTTTGAGATTGTCTTCCCAGACTAAACGAGATTCTTCCAGTTTGATTAATCGCCAATTCCTTTCAAATTTTTGCGATATTTGTTTTAATTTTCAGGTTTGAGAGTTGTACCAAGGAGCGACCTTTCTTTGCTTTGTTGACTTCTTTTTAAGAGGTGCTACAGAGTTGAGTGTTGTTTGCAACAAGCCTGCAGCGCTATCGACAAGATGATCAATTCGGGAGAGTTTAAAGTCAGTACGTGAAACCTCTGTTACAGAGGGACATGGTATTAAATTTAACGTCAATGGAATCATTTCCTTAAATTTTGCGACAGCACTATTTGAAAAACACCTAGTATAGTAACTGTTGCTAAGTGGCATGTAATTGAGCAGGAAGAAATCAAAAGTTATTAAATAATGATCTTGTAGTGGTATGAGATACGGAGATACCACTGCCACACTGAACACAAGTCTCGGCTTCACCACGCCCTCTCTGGGCTATTAAGGGCCGTCCACACCAAGAAAGATAACTGTAACGTTAACTATAACGATAACAATGGCAGCATCCACACCAATGAACGATATCATCGTGTTGCTAAGTTACGCCAAACACACACTGCTCGGTGCGGTCGGCAGGGGAGCATGGTGATGGATAAAATGGATATTGATGACCTGTTATTGCTGTATGTTGCGAGACAGAAAAAGAAAACCAATTTGCCGCTTGCTCCACCTGTCTGTCTGTCTGTCTGTCAGCTCCATCTGTCATGAGACAAACATGAATGAAGACGTGCAGTTTATTGTGTTTCACCGGCGACGAGCTGTCATTACGCGCGACAATTACGCACGGCTGCGCGCTCTTTATAACTCACTGTGTGAACCTATGTTGCATAATAAAGATTTGCCCCCCCTCAGTAACTTCATCCTGGCTCCTGAATTTTATGAATGGAGGCGAAAAGAGGAGACGCATTCCCCTGCGTGTATTTTATTGCAGTTATTTACCCGGTATTTGCAAAACAAAATCACTGAAGTTAAGATTCTGTCACAAAACTATATTGTTATGGATCTTTTCACATTTTTAAGTGGGTGTATGGAAATCCTGGAGCTTTCTTAGTGGGTATATACGTGATGTGATGAACGTCTCGACCTGTCATTTCGGATGGATTTTGATTGGCTGTCAGTGTTTCTATCGTTCATCAAATCGCTCTGAAAGTGATCCAAACGATATCGTCCAACACTATCGTTGTCGTTATAGTTGTAGTGTGGACGCTGCCAAACACTTGAGTTTAGAACGATTTTTAAAACTGTATATTTATAGTTATATTTATAGTTATAGTTCTTGGTGTGGACGGCCCTTTAAGCCTATCACCGTTTAAGCGAAGGGGATAAAGGAAGGCCATGTCCCTCCTCCTGACCTCTCGCTTCCTGCCTCTTCGCCCCGCCCACTTCCGGGTCGTTGCACTCGCCGCTCGATGCAGAACACAGGTATACGCACCTTAGCATTACATTTACATTCAGCTGCGTTTTTATGTATCTGAAACCATAACCTTTTTTTATTAGGTCCGGCGTTTCACCTGCAGTCGAGGCGATCATCCAGGGTGGGCTATCGCCGCCGACCGGAGCATAGCCTGCTGCACGTGGGATGCGTGGTGGCTGCCTTCCCCGGCCGTAGTGACTCTCTTTACCCCTCTCCCTCTTTGGGCGGATGCCGGTTCTACTGAGCTGGCCACCAGAACACACGGACGCTAAGCCAAGTAGGAGCATCGTTGTATAATTATGGTCTTTTAGCCGCGGCTACTGCTGCTACTACTCTTAGCCACGACTAATGCTACCGTGGCTACTGCTGCTACTACTCTTAACCACGGTTAATGCTGCTGCTGCTACTGCGGCTACCACTGCTACTACTCTTAGCCACGGCTACTACTACCGCTGTTTCGCTGCTGCTGCTTTGCCGATTTGGACTGGGCTTCCTGTCTGCCAAGCTGTCGGCTCGCTCTTCTGTTTCTGCGAGTGTGGTGCTGCTGGGTGTGTGTGTGGCTGCCCCTCGTGCTGACCGGCCTCCCGATCAGTGGGACGCCACGAACTTTATTAGGACTTTCAGCCACCCATCTGGACTGGGCTGTGTGTGTGTGTGTGTGCGTGTGTGTGTGTGTGTGCGCGCGTGTGTATGTGTGAGTGTCAATCAAGATTTGGCTTAAATTGTTTTGTTTGTTTTTCTTATTTACTTGTAGGTCGATTCTCTTGAATTGCTTAGTTAGGTCTGTTTTGTTTTTGGGGAATTTATTGTAATTAAGTTTCATTTGGGAGGGGAACTCCTCAGTTTGAGTCCTCAGTTATTTGTTATTATGATTAATTGTTGAGATGATATCTCTGGCCAGAGACTTCTTGGTTTCCTTTGTTTTTTTGTATGGTTGATTTATGATTGACCTAAATCCATTTTTGTCAGTTTATTAATTAATTACAATTTGTTTCTTTATGTTATGCGATATTGTTTGTTCTCTTGTTTATCCCCGAGCCTTGACCGTGTCTCTCCCTTTATCCCTACAGCTGAAGGCCGACGGTGGTGGTGATGGTGGTTCCTCTGGGTGGTGGTGATCCCCTGTGTGCTGTGACTCCTGTTCAAGATTTGCTTTGTGTGCACTTCACATTTTTGCTGTGTTTGGGGTGCTCTCCCTTTTCTTTTTGGACTTCACTTCCCCTTGTCACCCCCTCCTCCAGCTGGTAAGCCTCAGTCTGTGTCCCCTTCCTCTAGTTGGGCTCCTCTTTTTTTTTTTTTTGGTTAATGTGCCAAACCATGTTGTTTTAATTAATAAAAATTTTTTTATGATCATTGAACTCTGTCTCCTGCCCTCCCTGAGTGAACGAACCTGAGTGTCTTTCTGGTGATAGTTAACCTTTAATATGGGTCCTTGGGCCCTACCCCAAGGTGGCATTGTCGGTAAAGAGATCCCCTCATATATAAATTAATAATCACTCCCTTGTGTCGCCACAATCTGATAGAGAAGGATTCTGTGGAAAGACTGTTAGATTATCGATTATCAATTCCATACGTCAGAACTAGATAGAGGGTGTGGTTAAAACAGTGAGTGTGTTTATGTACACCTTGACTGAAGCCAGTGGAGTCTAATGTGATAAACGCAGTAGCGAGGGAGTCATTATCAACGTCATCATGAATGTTAAAATCACCTACTATAATAACTTTATCTGATTTAAGAACTAAACTGGATAAAGAATCTGAGAATTCAGATATAAATTCAGAATTTGGGCCAGGAGCACGGTACACTATATCAAATAAAAGTGGCTGTTTTCCAGGTTGGATGTAAAAGACTAAGGACAAGGCTTTCAAAGGACTTATAATCAGTGTTGGAAGTTACTTTTAAAAAGTAGTGTTTGCTCATTACTCGTTAAAAAAGTAATCCCTTACTTTACTTAGTTACCATCTGTGAAAAGTAACTTTTTACGTTACTTTTATGGTGTTTGACTTTGGGCAGAACCCCATCTCATTTCCTAAATGTGAAAAAGTCTGAGTTTCCCACTGGTATTTACCACTTTGGTGATAAAATAAAGATTAAAGAGTGAGAGTTAATTTGTCTTTACTAGGCTACATGAATTTGTTACATGACAGATTACTACTACTAATAGCCCAGGGGTGGCCAACCAGTCAGAGACCAAGAGCCACAAAAATTACCGTGGTAGTAGAAAGAGCCACATCATGCACGTGTGCTTACAAACGCACTCCCTCTCTCACACAAACACGAAATGACATAAAATCAAAATCTAAGCATTTCCAATTTTCAAAGCCAGATTTATTTATCTCACACACAAGTGAATAACCATGAATAGAGATACACAGAAACGCAGTCTCTCCCCCTCATACTGTCTTTCTCCATTCCCCCTCCACACCCACAGTCTCTCCCACTCTCATACTCTCCAAATTAGTGTTGTCACGGTACCAAAATTGGGACCCACGGTACGATACCAGTGAAAGTATCACGGTTCTGAGTAGTATCAGGATACCACAGCAAAAGGGAGGCAGATGTGCCTTTTGTCATTTATAAAAAGACACGTATAAATAAAACATAAAACATCAATGATATTTCAATGGAATAAATTACTTATTGACTTATTCATACTTGAAAAACAGCATCAGTAAGTGATTACCATAGGGGGGATCAAAATAAAATAAAAATCAATCAGCCACCCTCCTCTCCTGACAAGTGAAAAACAGTCCCTTCATAAGTAAAGAACAGTCCCTAAAGTGCAGTGAGGTTTGTGGACCGTTACCTGCCACAAGAGAGAAATGTGAACGGCTCGTTTCTCCTCTGACACGTCACATACTAGTGTGTGTATGTGTGTGTATATTTCTGGGCAGTCATGACGCCAATTTACTGACCTGGAGCCGGGCTTCTCGGTCGCCGGTAAGCCGTTATCTTGCGCAGCGGAGCACTATAGCTGTTATTGGCCGGTGCATGGACACTCACCCTCCTTTAATTAGACTTTGAACTTATCCCACAGTAGTGGCACCATGTCATGTACCGTGTTGTTTAAGTAGCAGCCAACTGCGGTCTACCTTTGGTGCCAGTATACCGTGCAACACTACTCCACACACATCCACACACAGTCTCTCCCTCTCTCATACTCTCTCCACACATGCACACACACACACACACACACAAACAAAGACAAGCATTTCTTCCCTGACATTTGGTCACCCCTGTAATAGCCTATTTGCCAGACCTGCTGCATCACTGAATGAGGTAAATATTAATATTCACAGACACTATCTTTGAACAAATAGTGTCATTCATGAATAAATCATTTTCTGTTCTGTTATTACGTGTGTAACTGTGAGACTGTTTGTGTAACAGACTCATACTTTGCAGTAAGCTACAGACCTGCACGAATAAATTAATTCATTTTCTCTTCTGGTATGGTATGGTAGGTACTTTATTAACCCCTCGGGGGGAAATTTCAATGTCACAGCAGCAATTTAAAATACACAAAATAGGAGCTGCTGCAACAGGCTGCCGTTCACACAGCGCCAGGAAGGTAGGCAGGTTATGATTGTTCTGTTTTCTGTTAACACAATGCTGCATTTTATTGATGTTTTTAGGGTCATCTTGATTTCCTTTGAGGCTGTTCCTGGTTCCGGGGTCGTATGTTGCCCATGTCTGTGGTCTGACTAGCGAGGTTAACGTTACATTAAACAACACTTACCCAGCCATACAAGTGCAGTTCGCTGTCAGTATATAGTTGGTCAACTTGTTCAGAATCGCCCAGGTCTTGTACATTAGTTAACTTTACTGTTTTGTGTCCTTGTCGCTGGCTCGGCAGTACTTCGGCCCTTAGAGCACAAAAACCATCAGATAAATCCCGGTGTTCAATATCTTGGACATGACTGCAAAGTACAAAATTATACGCATCAAGGGATTTATATGCCTAGAGTTTTTCATGTGTATAAACACTGGGTTTCTCCACAAGATATAAAAAAATGTCCGGCCACTGTAGATTCGGCCATTTCATTGGGTCGGTGACATTAAGTACGGGTCAGGAAACCTCACTCCGTTGCTTATTGTTAGCGTATTACAATAAGCTAACCTGTCTTCGGTTGACAAACCGTTAAAATAATCCGAGGAGGCGTGTGTTTATTCCATATTCCTCATACGATTCTTGATTTTGGCGCTCTGTCTGTACTCTTGACATGGGAACTGTCACAGTTCCTGCCTAGTGCGTAGCTGAGGCAGACAGGCAGTGTCAACATCAAATCTGTCCCCGGGAAAAGTAACGTTGTGCCCAACTGACTAAGTAACTACGTTCCGTTACCATATTTTCAGTGGTAACGCGTTACACTACTTTTTACCCAATAAAAATAGTCACGTTACTGTAACACGTTACTTTGTAACATATTCATCTTGACACAGCCAGGTTTCAGTGAGGCTGAGTAAATCAATATGATTAGGCTATCTGATAGTAATTTGTTAACTAACACTGCTTTAGATGATAGAGACCTGATATTTCACTGTCCACATTTAATTCTCTTGTTTTGTCTTTCTGTCACAGACGAGATTTTAATTCTTATTAGGTTTTTATGCACAACTCCTCTTTGTTTGACTTCAGATTTAAATAATTTAGGTGGTCGAGGGACAGACAGTTTGATTAACTCTATGGGTGGGTAACTGCACTAGAAGCTCAGAGAAGCGTTTAAGACTGCGACTCTGATTCTTGGTCTCAACTCTGGGTTGTCACAGTTTAGGCTTACTAATAAACTTGGCCAGGTTTCTAGATATGGGAGCAGCTCTATCTAAATTCCAAATTGGTGAATGCCGTCTCTCCTAGTCAGACCAGGTTTTCCTCAGAAAGTCTGCCAATTATCTATGAAGCCTGGACAACCAGCGATTGAATGATGACATGCGACTAAACTGATGAGATCATCAGTGGTCCGACATAGTTTTAGCATATTTAGACACCGAGCCAACATTAATTTTTGTGACCTACGAATGGTGTAATCGGATGTCATTACCACCGACATGATTAACAATCTTACTAAATCTACGTTTAGCCTTAGCCAGCAGTTTTAAATTAGACTCAAACCAAAGTTTTATCCTCAGTGGGGAAAAATGGTTGGAAACATGAACAGGCTGGTGGTGAACCATGGGCTTTGGCTTGGTACTGTGCTGCTCCCAGACTGTTGCCCAGCCATAGACATATATACATAGATGACGTGTTGACTGCTGCTGCTGATTTGAGCGACCACGCCTACACGGCGGCCATCTTGGTACAGTGACACTCGCTCCTACAGCGAGTGCACAGCGTGTCTATAGAGGAATGACATGTTTGCACTATTAAAGTGATCATAAATCGCTCAATTGTCAACATATATTCACACAGGTTGTTTGTTACAAACGTCAGATATGGACAACAGACAGACAGATACAGACATAAATACTCCTTGCCCACTGAACTCAGACACACTAGTAGTGTGTCCCAAATCGCATACTAGCGCACTTATACTTTGTACGATATGAACGATGCTAATGTTAGTTTGTTAACTAGCTAACAGCTGCACATTTTTTTTAAAGATTATTTTTTTGGGCTTTTGCCTTTAATGAACAGGACAGAGTGAAATGGGGTGAGAGAGAGAGTAGGGGGGTGACACGCAGCAAATGTTTGCAAGCCGGAGTCGAACTTGTGACTGCTGCAGCAAGGCATCGCACATGGGGCGCTGACACTATCCACTACACCACCGACGCCCCACAGCTGCACATTTTTACATTGTGGTGTACGTTTAGTGTATATGTGTGTTAAATTGTCATCTTCACTGCAGAGGACCCAAGTATTAGATGTGTGGTCAGAGGCTTGGTAAGTTGTAAATATTTGCAAAATGCGGCAGCTAGCGTTAGCTCGGTAGATAGCCAGTGATTAGAGTGAATAGAGCCAGCATCAGCTAGTATGGACACAGCACATCGGCAGTATATTTGAAGTTTTGTGTTTCTGTTTTAATCTGATGTCTATAACGTGATACATTCTGGTCTTACTAGGGACAGAAGAGGACACGAGGTCCCTGGTTTTGTGGAGGAATGCCAATGCCTTCCTGTTCAGGGGGAGGCATAACACGACTGTGAACGGATACAAGTAAGTGAATACATAAGCTATAATATTTAGCTGTTGTTAAACACTGTCTGAAGCCTGTCCTACATTGAGAAATTGTGTTGCAAAGTGTTTATTGCAGAAAAAGGCCTGGAAGGGAAGGTGACCCCAGCCTTCTTAAAAAAAAAGTGGGAAAATCTTAAACAAAAATATATGGTTGGTTGGCTGTCTTTTTTTTCTTTCATATTTAATTGAATTGAATTCAGTTTTATTTATATAGCGCCAAATCACAACAAAAGTCATCTCAGGGCACTTTTCATGAAGAGCAGGGGCCTGTATCACGAAGCAGGATTAATGTCTAGGCGAGGTAACTTCAGGGTTAACCCTGGATTTTCGGTCTCACGAAGCCGGTTCAGTTCTTATCGGGGTAGATCACCATGGTAACTTACTCTGAACGGCTATCCTGCTCCGGAGCAGGGTAAGATCAGGGTTGAATCTGATCCTATAAAAAGCACCACCCACTGGCCAATCAGCTGTTCGGAAAAAAAATGGCCTGCCCGTTTATCGTAAACCCAGTTGACAGGAGAGCGCAGATTGTGAGGAGAGCGCTCCGGCGTGAAAGAATCTTTCTGGACCGGGCAGATCCCTTCCAACACCCGGATCAGTACTTACACGAGCGGTACCGCTTTTCGAGGCCCGGGCTGGAGTATATATGCCAGATCTTGGAGCCCCATGTCGCCCCATGTCTGCATTGCCCTACGGTTTTTTTGCCACGGGCAGTTTTCTTTACAGTGTCGGGGATGCGGAGCGGCTGAGTAAGCACACCGTCTCCCGCACTGTCCATCAAGTCGCTGCAGCCCTGAACCATTTAATTGACGAGTTCATTGTGTTCCCAGGCCACCTGCAAACACACGTTATCAAGCAGTAGTTTTACGAGATTGCAGGTAATGTAACCCATTTGACCACTCAATATAGCCTACTATGCAAACCCCACTATACTTTTACTGTTGTAATGTAGCGCATTAAATGCAGCCTACTGTACTGTTATCACAGGCTTCCCCAGAGTGCTTGGCTGTATTGACGGCACACTCATCCCCATCTCCGCGCCTCTGGGTGAGGATGAGGGGGATTATGTTGACCGTCACAACCATCACAGCCTCAATGTACAGGTAAATCCTGGGTGGGGGGGGTGACGCCAGTTGTCCACGTTAAACAGAGTGGGAATCACCATCACATATCCATATCTAACATGTCTTATAACTCGTGTTCATAATCTGCAATTGCAACTGTATTTATGTAGTCATGGTACTCATTCATTGTATCATATTATTCATTGTATCATTGGATTTTTATTGTATTCAGCAGGCTATATTCTTTTATTGTATTCTAAAGCCTGACCAGGGACAAAGACTGCAAGTTAGCTGAAGCTAGACGTCTTATATGCATCGCATTTTCCCATTCTATGTAGCAATGTTGTATGTATTGTCCCTGTTAAATGTTAAACCTCAATATAAATGTACAGGGTATCAAATATACATTAACGCCGCAGTGACTGATGCTCTGGAACTGTTACCAAATCCCTCTGCAGATGACCTGTGACCCCAATTGCCTCATCACCAGTGTTGATGCTAGGTGGCCCGGCTCTGTGCATGACTCTCGTGTGTTCAATAGAGCACACTCTGCCGCAGACTACAGCAAGGTATGGCAACTGTACATTGCATGCTATTAGGTGTTACAATATGTGCTTCAATCAGAATTGAGTTCATTGCCAATTACCTTTACACATACAAGGAATCTGACTTGGTCATTGTGGTGCTTATGTACAAGTTGAAAAATAGGAAAAAAAAGTACTGCAGAAGTAATTTCATAAATAATAGGATAAGATACAAACTGCAAATTGTAATACTAATCCCGCCAATTTTCCTCTACAGGAGACTTCAGTGGGGTGCTGCTTGGAGATAGGGGGTATGCTCTGCAGCCATATTTAATGACCCCCTACCCTGAGCCTGACCCAGGAAAACAGGCCCTGTACAACAGGGCCCACAATTCAACAAGGGCCAGGATAGAACAGACTTTTGGACTCCTGAAGGCCCGCTTTGCTTGTCTGCGTGAGCTGAGAGTGGCCCCAGACAGGGCGTGCAAGGTAGTTGCTGCCTGTTGTGTGCTGCACAACACTGCAGCAATTAGGAGGGAGAGAGACCCACAATATGACCTCCAGCCCCCTGATGTGGTGGACCCCATCAACCTGGACTTTCTCACACGCCGGGCAGTCAGGGAGGCCATTACCCTGCAATTTATGTAGACGCCCTCACAGATAGAGGCCAGGTTTTTTTGTTTTTCCTCCCCATAGAGGTAGAGGCCGTTTTTGTTTCCCCTCAAAGATAGAGGCCGGTTTTCTTTCCCCCCCTTACAGACAGAGGCTGTTTTTGGCTTAAACTTTTTATTTGTCATGCATTCAGTCATTCATCCATCCCTGTAAGAAAGAAGAACATAAGCACATTAGTGATGCTTGCATCTTAATGAATGTGTTTGAATTTTGACTTAAAGTGCTGACACCCTGAAAAGCTCTTTGTATTGAATAGTACAGTATGAATGTATCAACTTATGTTAGTGGCTTAAATGGTGTGGAATAATGTTGTCAGTGTCACAGTAGCAGTACTGGGGGTTGTAGTGAGCTACTTATCCCTGTGACTACTGAGAATATAGTTGTGATGTCTAGTTTGTTAACCAACATACAGCCAACAGTGACTCCATGCACTGTGCATTTGAGAGCTGAACACAAAAGAAGTTTCACTATTTAAATTAATGTGACCTTTATTTAGCCAGTTAACCTTTATTTGAGGATCAACTCCCACTTATAGTGCAATAAATGTCATTACTCACTTACCTTCCCTTTTTAGCCTCTTGATTTTCAATTTAATGTACTCAATCTGAAGCTGTGTTTTTTGTATTTTTAAAGTCTTGTATTGTATGTCCTGCTCCAGGCTCCTCTTGTAGAGGGTCCTCACAGCATCAGTTGTTGCCTGAAACAAGTAAAATATGGAGCACATGGGTTAAAGCATGTAAAGTGTTTCAGCTAGGACATCTTATTTATAATGCAATGGAGGAACACTGCTCTGTGCTGACTTTCATGTCTGTGTCTATGTTCATTAATATGCATTGTCCCTTTATAACTAATGTTGACTTCAGACCTCCCAGTTTCAGTTGTGGTTAATATTACTTTTTGTGTTCCCTTCCCTTTGCTGGGTATGGAGCCTGATGTGGAGGCTTGGGGCTCAGCGGGGGGGGGGGGAGAGCTGTTTCTTCCTGCAATATTAACATAGCAGTGGTAGCAGTAGTAGTACTAAACACTTGAAGTTGTTGTTAAGCCCCATGTGCAGACCACCACCACTCAGTCACAGCCAAATCTATACACCCCTCCAATTTGTGTTGATGTGGGCAAGTTCTACTCTACAATACGTGGTAAGGAGCTATAAGGTGATACTGTACCTCCACAGCCCCTTCAGAGGAAACTGACAGCGTCTCTGCATCCCCATGGTCCACCGGCTGTAGAGACAGTGTAGAAGTGGTCTGTTAACCAAGTGCTGCTCATATGCTGATGTGTGACTGATCTATGAATTACTGTAGGTCTACCTCTGCCTGAGACACAGTGTCCGATGGTGGCATCTCTGGCACCACCAGCACCAATGTATCTCCATCAACTGAGGGGAAGGTGGATGGGCCTGTGTTAGTAAGGTAACAATGATGTGATGTACATTGCCCAAGGTTTGACACTGACACATACATACTTTGGACGTATTTGGAGACCGAGGTGGAACCAGGGACAGAGGCCACCCCCCCTTCCACCCCGTCCATTCTGGGGCGACCCTCATTTTTTGCAAGGGCCAGCTCCTCAGCAGGGGTATATTCCTGTGTGGGACCACCCAGCCTTGTCTGCTTCCGCTGATTCTTCTTCCTGTTGGCTGTAGCAGTGTAAATCAGAAGGGGAAATGTGATGACTCTGAAGCTGCTCCCATGTGGGATTAGACAAGTGACAGTCCAATAAGTAATATACAGTCACAGGAAATATACTAGGAAGGGACAAAGGATGTAATGCTAATGTGACACAGCACATCATTTTGGATTGTATATGAACTTCAGCCTGCAGAGCTCACATTCTGTAGGAGACTGAAACAGAAATGCAGCCCAGTCATTACAGGGAGTTTAATTATTTAACTAGTAAAGGAAATTGAGGCATTTCACAATATTTGAGGCACTTAATAGCACCATCAATTAGTGCCGAAGGTCTGGGGAACATTGTCCCTGTTAGAGATAATGTGCCTGATTGACAGCTTTGCTGCTGGAAATGTTAAGTATCATTTCTACATTTTTTTAAATACAGGGAGGGTAATTTACTCAGCTGTTGATTTCTAACATGGCAGGATGATTTTATTCAGACTATTAACTTGGTAGATTGCTATGCAGGGTATGACATTAAATAAGCCAACTTACCACATGCAATGATGTTTTTGTGTTTGTTCTTTATTTGCTCCCATGTCCGTTTTACACCGGAGGGGTTGGATCTGGGGGAATTAGATGATAATTGTAGTACACGCAATTCATCTCTACAGAACATTGATTTCATGGGATTCACGGGTTTGATAATGTCAGATGAGTAACTTACGCATTTATACAGTCGGCTATGCATTGCCACGCATGCTGCCTCCTCTTTGCAGCCGCCACAGTGTTTCCTTTTTCCTTTATATGTATTTCTCCTCTTCGTATTTTGTTATGATAAATCGCTGCTCCTCACAGAAGAAGTACGGCGCTCTGTCGGTACTGGGGGTGTGTTTAGCACTCATGATTGCCATTGGTCAGCTGCCTTGGATCCTACCCCTATATACATGCGCGTTCACGGCTCTTGATAAGACAAACCTGGGTCGAGTTACCGAGTTGATAACCCACGTCGTGATACCGATTATCCTGATTGCCATTGTTAGGGTTAGTCAACCCAGGATAGGTCTGGGTAACCCAGGAAAGGTTGATCTTGCTTTGTGATACAGGCCCCAGGTCTAGACTGTACTCTTTACAGAGACCCAACATTACTTTACCCAACTTTACTTTTTGCTAGTGCAAGTAGTTAATAACCTCAGCAAATGTAACATCGGCGTTTCCCCTATATGCATTCAACAGCAGTGGTGGACCACCGTCACCTTTGAAATTTTAGTTTAAAATAAAAAAAGTTTTGTTTTAGTTTTAAAGTTTATTATTCATGATGTTTGATGCACTCTCAGTATACAATGCTCATAACACAAATTGTGTTTTTCTGTTTTTTGCTGTCCTTCTTCCACAGGACCTGAAATGTCCCAAAACTGGGGTCAGTACAGAGGGGGGTGAGACCACATCCTGGAAGTGGTACACTTTAATGGATGAGGCTACTGGGAGCAGGCCATCGATATCACTGCCTGTCCTCATTGCCTCATTCTCCCAGGATGTGGTGGTCGAATCCCCCTCTGTGCTGACCCATCCACCCACTGCCTTTTTGGGTTGGATGTTGTGTAGGCATTGAGGGAGCCCCAGGAGGAGGACAGCTACGAGGTGGAGATGATAGAGATGGAGGCAAAGAAACAGGAGAGAGAGGAGGCCAGAGCCAGAGAGGCAGTGGACAGGGAGGAAAGGAGAAGGTGAGAGGATCTGGAGAGGGAGGAAAGGAGAAGGCGTGAAGATCTAGAGAGGGAGGAGAGGAGACAGACAGGCTATGGAGAGGGAGGAGCGTTTTTTAGGGAGATAAGGGAGAGGGAAGAGACAGACGGCTGCTCGGAAGGAGCGCTTCCTAGCAATACTTTAGCATATTTTAAAGAAATAATTTATTTTTATCTGTAAGTAGTTAACTTAAAAAAAAGTTCTGCTCTGTCTGTTAAAGTTAAAAATAAATGTTCACACACAAGAAGCAAGTGTATTTTTATAGCAGATTTCAACAAGGCAATTCTAAGTGCTTGACATTAAACATTGAAAGCATGAAGACAAAGTCCAAAAGACTCAAGACTAAGAGGTTTATTATCACAATAGAAACACATTACAAAAGCACATTTAAATACAATAATAAGAGTAATATACATTAATTAGGGGTGTCTAAAATGAAAATGTAACTAACTTTTTAGACCAAATCTGAAGGTACAAAGTTTTGTGCTATACATATTGAATTATTTACTTGAGATTAGTTTTGGTCTATATACATTATAGTATTTACATGAGATTAGTTTCGATCTATATACATTGAATTATTTACATGAGATTAGTTTTGGTCTATATACATTGAATTATTTACATGAGACTAGTTTTGGTCTAAATACATTGAATATATAAAATGCAAATACAAATAAAAATGTCCAAATACAGGGCCAGCACTGGCACTGTATTGTTCAGTTGGCAATACTGCTGGAGATTTGGATGATGGAGGAAGAGAAACACGTTGGTATTAAATATGTCTGTATGTCATGGTCATAACTGTACATCAGTGAATTCAATAAACCTGTATTAAATGTATTTTAAAGTCTTGTTGCCTTTTGTATTTCACTTTGCAAGACTGTAGAATGGTAATAATTAGGGCTGTGGTCTCCTGGTCGACTAGTCGATTGTTTGGTCGATATGCTCTTGTCCAACCAAATTCTCATTAGTTGAATAATCGTCGTGTTACTTTCATAAGGAGAAAAGTGCTACATCGATATTATTTCCTGCAACGGGGAAGACAGGCTAAGTTACCTGTGAAAATGGGGGTGTTTTCGAAACACCCCCGTTGTTGACAGAAAGTTGAACTCACCCACCCTACGCTCAGAGTTGCGGTGCCGCAGACCTCCTGTCTGTTTCTGTAAAGCGGTGGACACACCAAACCAACATCAAAGAACTAGCTGCGATGAAAGCCAACTGTTGCGTCATCTACGTTGCCTCACGTTGCCCTGTGTTAGTTGCATTTGAACACACTTCATGGACTACATCCCACGGCCAAGTAGCACGTATGTTCTGCGCCTGCAGGAGAGTAAATAACGCAAAAAGGGAAACCGGAAGTCCGAGGAATGCATGAGATAAACAAAGTAGCGGAGTCCTGTCAGCCGAGGGGTTTCCTTTATGTGCAGCCGAGCACCGCAGTACCTCCACGGACTATTACAGCCGGTCCCAGTGTTTCCTCTGCAGGCTCTACTTTCCTCAGCTTCACTCAGCTGCCCGACAAACCTACTGTTTCTTCCCACTTTAACCTGAATAACAAAACAGGGCTCGGTGCTCTGGTTGGATCCAAACGAGGGCCGGGGCTAGCTCAGAGATTAACGAAGGCTAACTGGCTATGCTTCCCTCCGGTCATGCTGCAGCTAACGCTCCGCTAGCCGCACCTAGCTAGCTCCGGTTAGTTATTCAGGTTGAAGTGGGAAGAAGCAGTGGATCTGTTGGGCAGCTGAGTGAAGTGGAGCCTGAGGGGGAAGCACCGGTTAACCCCGGTTTCACTACAGGCAGATTCACCAGCTACAGGAGCGAGGAAATAAAACCTGAACAGCCAATCAGAGTGATCTCTCTCACCGACAAGCTCTGCCGCTGATTCAGCATGCTGAATTGGCCGAAAAGCTGCTGATGCCTAAGTGCTAACGGTGCGGGACACATCGCAAAAACTAGGGCGACAGACGCTCACCAACGGCCCGACTTTGGTCGACGGCCGACCGTCGGCTTGGTGTGTCAGGGCTTTAAACTGAAACGATTTCCCTCAGTGAAAACGAAGCTTGTATTTTCTTGTATTTCACAGATAAGAAACAATAAATTGTGAAGACAGTAAAGTCTCCACTAAAATGGCATTTTAAGTCTTGTGTGTGATCTATCCTTCAGGGATTTATACTATGGGATTTATCCTGGCTTCATATGAACAGAGGAAATCTCCGCTCGACGCTAGGCTAATTTATACAATGTAAAATGACATAGACTTGTGCTAATAATGTTAGCATGTTGTATTGGGGGAAATGTGTCCAGATAAAGACAAGTGTTTGTCAATTCTGCGATTTGTAATGAAGCTGATTTGCTTACCTGTGTTTGAAATTATCTCTAGCAAGCTATGTTTAATGTGTGTTTTGAATCAACTAAATTTTACAGCACTTAACAGAGTCCCCTACCGCCGACTAGCATTTTGGAGGTGTTACTGCAGAGTGACACAGACACACCACCTCAGAAGTAAAAATAATGTGCAGACATTTAAAAAAACAACAACCCTTTAACTGTCTAACAAGGCACACACATTTAGCTGATATGTATTCTTTTGAAAGGTAATGTAATATTTATTGTAATACTGCTTTCACTTTCAAGCAAGGCTGGAGCTAGCAATGACCATAGCTACTCACTAGCCGCTCTTCAGAAAGCCTGTGATGATGAGGATATCAAGTGGATGTAACAACAGGAGGAGGAAGAAGAGACAGTTCAGGACTCGATGTCTGCTTTACTTAAGGGCTTGGATCATACCTGGCTGAAAAAATTGAAGCCAAAAAATTCGAAAAAACCTGCTGCTCCTGAGGATGAAATCTCCACTGGCGTCCTTTATGCCGCCATTCAAACTCTCACTCACAAGTGTGACACCCAAAACTAACATTTCCAAGCTTTTGAATGGCTACTGAAGGAAAACGCAGACGCGGTTATTAAAATCAGAGAGTCGGTTGATGCCAACACGTCTGCACTGAAAGGGATTGTGGAAGATGTGGACAAGTTCAGAAACCAGGTGACCTCACTTCAGAAAGAAAATGAAGCTCTGAAAGATGTATGTCTGGAGCATGCAAGATCCAAGCGAAGATGGTCGCTGCAGCTGAACGGACTCCCTGAGCGAGAGGGCGAAAACACTGGGGAAGAAGTGATCAAGATCCTGTCCAAGGTTGTCCTCTCCGCTGAGAAACTACGTGACTGTTGAAAAAGTCCACAGGCTGGGCCAGAAGGTGAGAACCGACAGACCGAGGCAGATCATTTTCCAGTTTTCCATGAGAACGGTCTGCGACCAAGTTTGGAAAATGGAGGATTTTAACAAAGAAGACCGAGAAGCCCATGCCCGCCTTTGGCCAAAGGTGGAGGAGGTGAGGAAAAGAGGACTGAAAGCCTATCTGTGGACCAACATGCTGTTAATGACGGGTGCTGAGTGGCCCGGCTGAGAAGCACCTTTCCATCTCCCTTCTCAACATCCAAACAGTGAGACTGATTTCTCAAACTGTTAAGTTCAACTGCTTATTATTATTGTTTTTGTTTTTTTTTCTTTATATACACTAAAATAAAATAATAATAAGGGGGAAAGAGGGGTGGGTGGGGAAAATAGTATTTAAAACATGTTATTTATAAGAAATAAGCTTTGAGGCTGAATTTTATTTTTATTTTTCACAGCTGATGGTTGAATTTGTATCACCAAGTTTTGGAAGGTTACAGATTTCTTATCCCTGAGTTAAGTTTCAGAACGCATTTAATCTCTGTATGGTATTTTCTTTATTATCGTTAAATGTTAGGTGAGATTTAAGGAACAGCACAAAGCGCAAGGCAATTTTTCTTTTTTGCAAGGAGCAACCAAGGACTAACTGTTTTTTCTACAGGAGACACATTCTATTAATAATGATGTAAACTTTTGGAAATCCCAATGGGGCTGTGGTGACATATTTCTCTCCCACGGTTCTTCACACTCAGCTGGAGTGGCTATTTTATTTAAACAAATGGATAGTAAGGTTATGGATTACAAAGGCGATATTGAGGGCCACTGGCTTATCGTTATTGTTGAAATTAATGATTGTAACTACATCCTTCTGAATATATTGTATATGGTTTCAATATATGAGCTAAAAATAATGTTCTCTGATTTAGGTACCATGATTAATGACTGGGTAAATCAATATTCAACAGACAAAGTAATTGTTGCAGGTGCCTCTAATGTGGTTTCAGGTGAATGCTTAGACAGATATCCCTCCCAGTTCAACACTCACTCATTTAACTCTATAATATCTGACTTTTCTAAATCACTCAACCTTGTTTTGATTTGGCGTATGATGAATCCAGGCAAAAAACAGTATACATGAAGTAACAGTACAAGTCAGTCTCAGTGCTCTAGATTAGATTTTTGGCCAATTTCTAGTCATTTATTTGATTTATCCTCTGATTGCAATATCTGCCCTTCTCCCCTTACAGACCACTGTGTTATTTCACTGAGTACTTCACTTATTGCCAGTTCTCCTAAATCCAGAATCTTACAATGGAAATTTAATAGAAATTTATTAAAAAGTGAATCCTTTTGCAAACAACTTGTTTCTTTAATCAGTGAAATTAAGCAACTTAATGATTTATCATCCATGAGTAAATGGGAATGGCTTAAACTTAATGTTAGGAGAATTGGCATTAACGAAGGTTAAACTTTGGCTAAACAGAGACGAAAACAACAGATTGACATTGTAACAAAAATAAATACTCTCTGTCATAACACTCATCTTAATGATGAAGATAACCTTGAACTCCTTCAGCTACAGTCAAGTTTAGACGACCTTTATATAGATAAGACAAAAGGAGCATTTATCTGCTCTAGGGCAAGATGGACTGAAGATGGTGAGAAAAACTCATCTTATTTCTTTAATTTAGAGAAGAGTAGACAGGCCAAAAAAGCAATAAATAAATTAAAGCTGCAAGCAGCGATGAACAGGACCTCATGCTCCTGCTGTCAGCCAAAATATTGATAAAACAAGCAATGTCAAGAGAACACAAGGTCATTTTTGGCAATAGAGGGACTTTATATTACGGTACATTACAATATGTATATAATTTTCAATGATGTATTAAATAAAATGTACCTGTGATATGTCAGCTATGGAAACAAAATGTTTTGTCCTAAACATCCACATTGAAATGAAATACACTGTCATGATTAAGTAATTACATAATGTTAACAGCAACATGGTGTATGTCATACTACTAAGAATTGAAGTGTTGCCCATGTACTGTAAAAAAACAAAGGTCTGTGGTGACAGTACTCCTGCTTTGTCGTGTAACACACTGTGATGTAAGTACATGAATGTATAAATACATAATATACATTTAAAATATATATATATATGTGTGTATATATATATATATATATACACACATACATATGTGTGTGTGTGTGTGTGTGTGTGTGTGTGTGTGTGTGTGTGTGTGTAATGCTGCAGCACAGTTTTAGCTACAGTTTTGATTCAGATTCTAAATGAGGCAAATGAGTTTGACCTGGAAATCTTGTATTTACATGTTTTTGCTGCCAGGCATTTATTTAGGAAAATGTAGGAATGAGATACATGAGCTGATCAGTTTGGTCAATGTTATCCTGTCAGGTGTGTGACCACACACACACACACAGGCTTGTGTCTGTCAGACTGAAGCCATTGTTATGCTAATTAATGAAAGCATGCACTTGAGTGAGAGGAAGGGGGAGAGGCCAAGAAGTTGAAGATGGCTTTCAAATTTCTCGAACTAGTCCTTCGTGCTCCCAAACCATGGGTCGGATCGTCAATCTGAAGATATCACCAGAGAGATACACTCCTTCCGAACGCAGACATATATAGCTTTCATGTTTGTGGAGTCAAAAAAGCGATCTTAGTTGCAGGTTTACAATGTCTAGCTCACAGCTGACACATTTGCTCATGTCAATTTTAGAGGCACTAGCTCATTTCCTGTTGGATCAGTGGTGTCAATGAGTGATTTGTAGGTCTCGAGGAGACAAAGAAGCCAGTTTTGGTTTGATCTTTCTACATCATTCCTACAGGGTGCCACAGCCATTTTAGTGTGTCTAGGTGGTGCAAAAATTGTCAAGAGGTTTTGTGACATTTCATCTTTAAGAGGCATTAACTCATTTCTTGTTGGATCAAGGTCAGTGGTGTAAATGACACACATGACAGACCAAATGAGGTCTTGGTCTGTCATGTGTGCAAGTTTGAAACTGATAGGATAAATGGTGTAGGAGGAAATATTTTTTGAGAGAGAGAATTTGTGAAAAATGACACCTTACTTTGAAAGGGCAATAGCTCACTTCCTGTTGGATTTAGGTCAGTAGTTACAGTGCGTGATTTGTAGGTCTATATGAAATGAACAAACCAGTTTTGGTTTTGTCTTTCTACGACATTCGTATGGGTCGCAGCGGGTATTTTAGTGTGTCTAGGTGGCGCGAAAATCGTCAGGAGGTTTTGTAAGATATCACCTGGAAGACGCCATAAAATCCAAACCATTCCAGTAACGACAAAGTTATACAGAATATCTGATTAGGACAAGTTGAACTGTGATGTGTGCGAGTTTGAAGCCGATATGATAAATGGTGTAGGAGGAGTTGATTTTTTAAGGAATTTTTAAAAAGAGCATTTTTGAGGCAAAATCTTACTTTGAAAGGGAAATAGCTCACTTCCTCTTGGGTTTAGGTCAGAGGTGCCGGCACGTGATTTGTAGGTCTCGATGAGACGAACACGCCAGTTTTGGTTTGATCTTTCTACGTCATTCCTACAAGCCGCAGCAGCCACTTTAGCGTGCCTAAACGGCTAGGTGGCGCTAGAGAAGCCATTCTGGTACTTTTCGGATTAATTTTTCCATTTCATAAAATTTTTCACCAGTCCTAACATGCTTGCCAATTTTGGTGAGTTTTGGAGCAGGTTTAGGGGTTCAAATTCCAGTTCAAAGAAGTGGGAGAAAGAATAATTAAAGCTGCAAGCAGCGTTGGGCAGGACCTTGCACTCGCGCCCGTTTCGGCCTACAGCTCATGTCATCGTGAATAATTTAGAAATATCAAACATATTGCCACTGTTGTGGGAATTCTCTGCTGCTGGTGAATAATGAAATATAGACTTCTGCCGGCCGACAAGGTTTTTATTTTCTTTGCAAAGAAAAGATCAATCAACACACGAGCGGTCAGAATGAAGAAAGACCCCGAGCATGGGGAAAGCCTAAGCATTTATACCTGAGGAACGCCTCTTATGGTGCGTTTCACACCCTTCTGTCTGTGGCAGGGAGCAGCGCCCCTACCCATTGTTTATTAACTCTTTTGTCCATTGCAGGTCAGGTTGGTCAATGTTATCCTGTCAGGTGTGCGACCACACACACACACACAGGCTTGTGTCTGTCAGACTGAAGCCATTGTTATGCTAATTAATGAAAGCATGCACTTGAGTGAGAGGACTCACCTCCTCGCCTGAGCCTCTCCAACCGCTTTGCGGTTCTGCCTGGGGATGATCCGGCCCTGGCCCCGGCCCCGGCTCTGGCTCCGTCTCGTCACGACCTGGACCCCTCTCCGAGTGCGGCTTCCTCTCCACCGGCAGCAGGCGGTGTTCGGCCGGTAACATCAGCTCTCCGCTCCGCCGAGAGGCCACATCGGCAGCTGCCTTCCCGTGCAACGACCTCCGCATCTCGGCGTAAGATCCTGAGGGAGGCTGTGCTGAGACGCTCCGGATGTTCCTACTACCCTAAACCGGGAGATAATCCTCCTCACGGGACTGGTGCCGCTGCCCCGGCGCAACACTCCTCTGCTCGGACTCCTCTCCCAGGGACCCCAGCACATGGTCCGGACGCCGACCGCCTGCCACCTTCCCCCGGTGAGCCACAGTTGTCCTCTCCTCGTCCCCTCTTCCCCCCAACCACTCTGATAGTGGGGGACTCCATAATGAGAAACATCCGTTTCTTTAACGCTGCCACTCGCTGTTTCCCTGGAGCCACAGTCCCGGTCATCCTGGATAAGCTCCCGGGGCTGCTGCGCTCACTACCGTCCTCCATTAACCGAGTGGTAGTACATGTTGGGACGAACGATTTAGCTTGCCAACAGTCTGAGCTTACCAAAAAGGACTTCAGTGCCCTTTTTAACTTTTTAAGCAGCTGTGGAAAGTCTGTTTTTATCTCTGGCCCGATCCCCACACTTGGGCGTGGAGCGGCACGCTTCTCCCGGACCCTCTTTCTTCACATCTGGCTCCTGTCCGCCTGCAATGCCCGTGGCCTTGGTTATATTGACAATCTTAATCTGTTTTGGAACCGGTCTTCCTTCTTCAGGACCGACGGGCTGCACCCCAACAGGCTGGGTAGCCACATGCTATCCGCAAACATCCAGCACGCTGTTCAATCTGCTCCACATGACTGACTGTTGACATCACACGCCCCCTCCACGGAAACTCTACCTCTACCTGCACCAGCAGTGGCTCCGAGTACTGTTCCCCATGCCAGCTCCCCCTACCGGTCTCATTTGTCACTAACACCCTCACCAGAAACATTCCCGATAGAGACAATCATAAGGTACAGAGCACCCCGTCCACACAGCAAACCCAGTGACAATAACATCCTGCACCCCACTTCCATACATCAAACAGGTGATGAGTGCACGTTCAGCACGAACATTAACTTGGCCGTGCTGAACGTGCGCTCTCTTTTAAATAAAACTTTTATCATAAATGACCTGATTTTAGAGAATAATATTGACAGCATTCAGAGACATGGCTTGGCAATGACGCACCAGTTGTTCTCACCGAGGCCTGCCCATCAAATTTTAACTTTTTATTTTCTACTAGGGGGGGTAAAAAAGGAGGCGGAACTGCATCTATAACCAAAAGTACACTACACTCAAATGAAGTTTCTTTTAACAGTTACATATCATTTGAGCATCATGCCTTTGTTTTTAGCAGTCCTCCTATCCTTTGCATCACAGTTTACAGACCACCCCACCATTCTACCTCTTTTATCAGTGAATTCTCAGAGTTATTATCGGTCATACACACCACTTACAATAGAATTTTAATAACTGGTGATTTTAATTTACATATTGATAACATCTCTGATACTATGTCTAGAGATTTTTTAAACCTTTTAACCTGCATGGATTTTAAACAACACGTCACACAGCCAACTCACAACAGAGGACACACCCTGGACCTGGTCATAACCTATGGCCTGTCCACTGGTGTGTCCTCTGTTGTTGACCTGGCTGCGTCTGACCACTACTGTGTGTATTTTAACATCACCAGTTTTAGCCATCAGGAGGCCCCGGTGAGAACAGTGAGGAAACGCTACCTAACTTCTGAAGTGGCTGCAAATTTTATCCAGATTTTACGGAGCACATGGTCGAATCCATGTGTCAATTTCGCAAAGTGAGGAAAGAAATGTTTGGGCAGGCAAGGTTTGTCATCGGGTCCCTGCCACACTGCTTCTTCCTGTGTGGCACCGCAGCGTCTCCACAACGTCTTTTCTTGTGGTGTGGCAAAGGACTGTATTGCTGTAAGGGAGCTGGGAATAGAGACTGGAGTTGAAACAAACAAAGTATCAAGGATAGTGGATTGGAGTGCAGCTCTTTTTGCAGCGGCAGCGGCTCTTGCGTTTCCTAGAGAGACAGAATCTGAGTTGTTAGTATGAGCAAGGCATTTGCAAATAGCAATTGAGTTTGGGAGAAAAATGGAACAAAGGTATGCGCACTGGAGAGCCATCACAGGAAACAACTACTCCTGCTGCTTTAAGAGACTCAAAGGCTGGTGGTATGCTGTCAATGGCTTCTTGTTTAAGTGGATATTGAGCTTTGCAAGGTCTAAAGTCTGATTTTGGAGTGATGAGAACAAGTTCACAATCTTTGATGAGGCCAACATCATACTTACACACAGCCCACAGTGTCTTAGGGACCTCCTGTAGGGCTGTGTAGGTTGTTCTTTGGACAAAAAACAAAAAGATTTAGAAGTGCTTTTAGATACCAGCTGGATTTTTCTTTGAGTGTGCACAACAGATGTTAATATTTTAGAGTAGCACTGCAGTGTGAAAAAAAAAAAAAAAGACCGATCAGATGTTTCTTGCCAATCGGCTGCACGCTGACATGATTTTATGAATGGGCCCAAATCTTCCCGGTTATCTGTGTGTTTTGCAAGTGTGAGGTGTGGGACTGAATGGTCCATGGTGTACATGTCACATTGAGTTGGTGTGAGAGAGACTAATATAGCACACTTGTGTTGTGTTCAATAAATGTGTGTCAGTGTGAATTTGTCAAATCTCTCCCTCAACCAACCTTCCTCATATGGCTCATCAGGTCCTAGTGACACACGAGAGGTGCAATGCAGATCCTCTGGTGTCATAAAATCTATTGTAGCTGTTGAAACTGTTTTTCTAGCTAAAGTCACAATCTCAGAGGCAGCTGATGGTTGCAATTTCCATTGATATGCATACTGTAGGTCTGGGGTGTGGTGAACAAAGGAGTGTGAAAAATTTGGCTCTAGATCCAATAGTCTATGAACTTTGACACCGTCTGGGGTTGAGATCAGACAAAGGCCTAATTTGCACATCAAGTCTCTGCCCATGAGGTTAATGGGACAGACTTCAGAGGGCAAGAATGCATGTTTGGAGCTTGTATTCGACTCATCCGCACATTTGAGTGGGACAGTAATGTTTTCTCTAATTGTTTGACCTGATGAACCAACAGAGTACACATAATCTCCACTTAATTTTGTTTTTTTTAGTGAATTCTAAAACTTTTTTCACAGAAATGTGTGGCTCCTGAGTCAACTAAGAATACAACATTTAGTTCTGTGATGGTCAATGTATGTTGTGGAAACTTGTTGAAATGATCAGATGTGTAGTGAATATATGTTAGAGCAATTGCATGTGTTGTCTGAACTCTCAGTAGCTTGTGTATTAATCTGCTGTGTGTGTGTGTGTGTGTGTGTGTGTGTGTGTGTGTGGTGCAGTACCTTCTTCCGGCCCCACAAGTTGGCTTGGCTTGTCAGCAGGAGTCCATCTCTCTCCAACAACCCCCATCCATTTTCAGTCCAACTTGTCCACCGGGGTTGATGAGGTATTTTTGGGACATTTGCATTTCCAATGTCTACATTGACAACAGAGGAAACAAACATCCTTTGGAATTTTCTCTTCCCATTGCTTGTGTCCGCCACGTCCTCCTCTTCCTCTCTGTTCGTGATTTGGTTGTCCATATTCTTTGACTGTGTTATACATGGTTATTGCTGCCATGTGAAGCTCCTTCTGTGTTGTCTCTTCTTTTTTTCTTTATCGTAGAGAGTATTTGGTCATGGGCATGTATGGCGTGTCTGCAAAGTTTGGACAGGTGTACATCATTCCAACCAATGCAGGAATTTTTAACAGCTGAGGCAATGTCTGGTTGTAGTCTGCTTCAGAAACAATTACAGAGATGAATTTCCCACACATCTGGAATGTTGTTTAATCCATCAGGTAGTTGAGGGCCACTGTAGGTGTTGAATACCTCTGCTGTTGTGGGGTCAGGAAGATGTTGCACCTTCTGGTCCAGATATTTCAACCATGGGCATTTTGAAGAGCAGTGCCCCTACCCGTTGTTTTCGAACTCTTTTGTCTGCCGCAGGTATTGGCTCCGACTCCCTAGGGTGTGTTTCACACTTGGCATATCCTGCAGGATTTTGTATCTAGGTGTGAGGTTAAGATGTCTAGACATTCTTAAGTATTTGAAAACACAAAGAATACACAAAGAAAATGAAATTACAATTACACCACAAACATCAGAAAGTCCTTACAGAGCTGAACGTTTAGATGTTTGAATGCTTTCTGTAGCTGTAGTTATGTAGAAGTGATGTCACAATATGCAAATTAGATGAGTGAATTTACTCCCATCAGATTCCTCTTCCTTTATTTTGAGGATGAGGTGAAAAAAAAAACACAAAAACAGCACAAAACAAAAGAAATCTACTGTGTAAATATGTTCAAAATGCTGTTTTACTGAGATCTATGAAATCCAATATGGCCGCTGCCTAGTGACAACACAATATGCAAATTAAGATGAGTTAATTTACTTCCATCACAAACTTTGGGTCATGATGAATAGTTTTCTCATTTACAGTATGCCTTTATCTCTCACCACTTTCAAGCGACAGCCTTTTGAAATGTTATATAATGTAATGGAATATTTTCCTCAATAAACTCTGGCACCTAAAGGGTTAAAATGGAGATTCTGGCCCTGTCATGTCTACATGTAAGATGTAGACAAGCACACACATCATGTTTCTGTGAGTTTGTGTGTGACAGCGGTTGCCATGGTAATTAAGTAAATGCACCTGGCAGAAGAGCAGAGAGACACAGACAGAACACAGAAAAGAGATCTGTTTTAGTGGAGATTTAACTCCTCGAACAAGTTCTTTCCATTCCCAAACCTTTAGTCCAATTATCAAAATAATGTGATGGTGAGAGAGATTAAGTCATACAGAAGATCTGTTTAGCAGCAGTTGAGCTGGCATGTGTGTGTCTTTAAAGCCGATACAATAAACTGTGTAGGAGGAGATGTTTTTTTTTTTAAGAGCACGTTTGAGGCGAAATCTTACTTTGAAAGGGCAAATAGCTCACTTCCTGTTGGATTTAGGTCACAGGTGTTGGCACGTGATTTGTAGGTCTTGATGAGACGAACACACCAATTTGGGTTTGATCTTTCTACGACGTTCCTAGGGGCCACAGCGGCCGTTTGAGTGTGCCTAGGTGGCGCTAGATAACCCATTTTGGCACTTTCGCCGGATCTGACATACGTGCCAATTTTGTAGCAGGTTTAGGGGGCAAATTCCAGCTCAAAGAGGCGGCGGGAGAAAGAATAATAATAAAGAATAAACGCAGCTTGTTTGATTAATTTTGTGATTAAAATTTAATGGTTCCTCAAACCTAAAAAAAATGGTTGGCTCAGCTCAGCAAGAGCAATCTCACTGTAGGGCGCTGTGGCATTGCAGGGGGTCTCTAGGCTCTCCCTAATCCCTGTTCTTGTACTGAAAGAGAGGGGAAAAAAAGACAGAGAAGAAAGGGTTAGACTTACCTTTCTAGGCTTGAATGGGAAATTTCCTTGAGATATGTGGTGTGATCTTTGTTCCCCAGCTTAAGTTATGGAAGTTCATTAGTTGTTTTTTTTTAAATGTGACAACTGGCATCAGTTACTGAAGTGATGAATTTGTAAAAAGTTGTCTCATGGTCTTGGTTATCTTTTTGATCTATAGTGAGTGCATATTTGTCCAGTAAGAATTAACTATTCCCTTATACTATGTGGATAGGTAGACAAAACAGCAAGGTGTGTGAGAAGTTAACTCAAGTCATTCTGCAGGTACACTTTGAGGCAGACCAGTATGTCAGGACCAAGAAGGGCAAGTTTAGGCTGAGGGCAGATGCCATGCCCACCATCTTTCTGCATCGCACGGCAATCAAAAAGAGGAGGGCCCCTGCAACATAGTGCACCCCTGGACCTGTAAACATTGAGGTCATAGCTGCTGATCACAGCTACAGTGTCAACAGTGGCACAGGTATAATTCTGAACTCTTACTAACTCTAGTAATAGAACATATCACCAAAAAAAACAAAGGCAGCACTGAAAAAATTAAAGAAGGAAAATGTAGCTCTCAAGAAGGCAATGGAAATTAGGGACCAAAAAAAATAAAGAAAACTTTTTCAAAAGACCAAATGAAGGCATTAGGAAGACTAACCACAAAATGGATGAAATGGAGCTATGAGACCGTTAAAAAGGCATTAAAAATCTGCTTTGCTGCTGGTCCAGCAGGTTACAAAACCCTGCAGGAATTGCAGATTCCCCTACCAGAAATAAGAACCCAAACACTGCAAAGAAGGATGCAGTGTGTTAAATTTGAGCCTGGTGTATTAACAGAGGTCTTTGATTTTCTAAAACTGAAGGTAGATGGACTAACCGAGCTTGAAAGGGAGTGTGTTGACCCTGGATGAAATGGCATTTACACCCGGTGTGGAACTCCACATGCTTACAGGCAAGCTGTATGGTGATGTGACTTTACCAGGTCACACAGGAGTAGCAACACATGCTTGTGTGTTTATGTTGGCTGGAAACACAACAAGGTGGAAGCAAGTAGTCGCATATCGTTACAGTAGAAATTCAACAGATGAAGCAGAGTACAGGCCAATAATTACTGAAATTATAAAGAAGGCAGCATCCATCGGGCTACATGTGCTTAATCAGAGTTTCCGCGGGCCATTAAAAAGCATTAAAAGTCATCAAATACATTTTGTGAAAATTAAGGCCTTAAATGGCATTAAAAGCATTACATTCGATGCCCAGAGGCATTAAAAAATTAAATACACTTGATGGAAAATATATTGTTATTCATGATTTATTCTGATTTTATAAACATTCAATAATTTTGATCGGAAGTATAATGTGATGATTGACAGGCGAAACCCTTTAATTGGCTATTGTTTACGGCTGGTGCATGAAGTCACAACACCGGATGCTTGGAATGCAGTGCTGTGAGTGCGCACATGTTGTGGTGAAAGAGTAGAGGGAATATCAGCGAATGGGGAAATGCAAGTTTCAGCAGAAGTGGTTGGATGAGGAACTATTCAGAACCTGGTTAAAGCCCGTCGACGGTAAACCCAGAGAGGCATTTTGCAACGTGTGCAAAAAGACCTTCAAACTTTGCACAATGGGCATCAATGCGGTGAAATCACACATACTGTCCAACAGTCACAAGTTGGTGATTAAAGACAGGCAGCAATTAGCTGTGCCGAATTTCTTTGCCATGACTAGCAACGCAACTTCTGCTGTTGCCACCACATCTGCAGCTGCTGCTGCTACCACCACACCTGCCACTACAGTGACCACCTCCAGCAGAGCTGCGACAGGGGGGAAGACCAGTGACCTGCGAGCAGTATTTGGCTCGAAGGTGACTTTGATCACAGAGGTGCTCTGGTGTCTGAACACTGCAGTGCAGCACCACTCTTATGCATCCAACGATGGTGTTTCTGAGTTGTTTCAGACAATGTTTCCTGACTCTGACATAGCCAAATCTTTCACCTGTGGAAAGGACAAAACCAGCTACATTCTAAAATTTGGACTTGCCCCACACTTCAAAAACGAACTGATTGCTGCAGTTAACAAGGCAGGACCATTTGTGCTGATGTTTGATGAAAGTTTGAACCACTCAACAAAAAATAAACAACTAGATGTCCATGTGCGGTTTTAGAAAGGTGGTTGTGTCCACTCCCATTATCTTGGATCACAGTTCATGGGACACACAAAAACACAGGATCTGCTGCACCATTTCAAAGTAAGTATAGTCATTGTAGTGGCCATCGAACCACAAAAAAGGCCACTAGTGGGAATCAAAAGTCATTTCCAACGCGTGGTGTAGCCAAAAACGAGGTCTGCCATGACATACCGTTGACTACTTTATTAAGTTTTGCAAAGATTAAAAACCATCTACAAAAACAGGTGTACTCGTTTAAAAACCGAGCTCGTGTAAAACATACAAATTAACTCTATTGCACATACAGACCCACACGCACGGTTGAAAAGCTGTATGGCTTCCCCTGACCTAATTTCCATCAGTAGATAAGGTGTGACTCCCATATATCGGTCAAGTGATTGTTTACCTGCCAATCACCAGGTGAGATGATGACTTTCACACAACCTATCCCACTCCCATACACACACACAACACAATTAGCCAGGACACACCGGCCCCTAACTGTTACTGTAGCGTAACAATTACACCCTATGAAATGTGGCACCAATTATGAGTCCATAGTGCAAGTGTGTGTCTGAGTCCATAATGTCCATGTATGTGTCCATAGTCACAGACAATCCTAACATGGAAATTTATGTCAGTCTTTCATTCAGCTTCCTGAAGAAGACAGATCTTAGTGATCGGTCGCTCCAGTATGCTGCACTTGGTCTGGACCTTGACAGACCGCACCAGTCCATTTGTGTCAGGAAAGGTCTGCAACACCTTTCCCAACAACCAGGATCCACGGGGGGCAGTAGAGTCTGCTACGATGACGATATCTCCTTTAACCACCGCTGATGCTCCTGTAGCAGTGGCAGGTATTCCCAAACCCATCTGTGCCAAAAGAGATTCGCCAGGAACTGAACTTGCTTCCATCGTCATTTAGTGTACAAGTCACCTTTCTCAAAAAGCCCAGGTGGTAGAGCAGGCTTGCCTTTCAGCAAAAGCAGATGATTGGGAGTTAAGGGATCAAGATCATTAGGATCATCAGAGACCTTTGTAATGGGACGGTCATTCAGTATGGCTTCCACTTTGCACAGAAAAGTGTGCAATCCCTCATCGTCCACATTTTGCAGACAAAGTACATAGTTAAGCACATTTCTGACCATACGAATGATTCTTTCCCATGCTCCGCCATGATGTGATGCAGCAGGTGTGTTAAAACTCCATTTTACTCCAGACTGAAGTAGTGATTTTTGAATTTTCTTGTGATTCAGAGCAGACAGAGCTTCTCTCAGTTCACGTTCTGCTCCCACAAAGTTGGTTCCATTATCTGATCTGATGTGTGACACTTGACCTCTTCTGGCAATGAACCTGCGCAGTGCATGGATGCAAGAACTTGTATCCAATGAGTATGCCATTT
The DNA here is from genome assembly GCA_026686955.1 of Epinephelus cyanopodus. Taxonomy (NCBI): domain Eukaryota; kingdom Metazoa; phylum Chordata; class Actinopteri; order Perciformes; family Serranidae; genus Epinephelus; species Epinephelus cyanopodus. The sequence continues at coordinate 131,049 of CM048932.1, read as the reverse complement.
CCAAATGCACTGCACGACTGGCCATGCAGGTGAAGATAACCCCGTAACGTTTGATGAGGCTGCGGCCAACCTTCACCTCAAATGGGCCAAAATAGTCTACACCTACATTTGTGAATGGTGGGAGGTCGGGCTGAAGTCTTTCCTTAGGTAGATCTGCCATCTTTTGCTCAGCCAGCTTTCACCGATAACGTCGGCAGACAACACAGGAGGAGAGAATCTTTCTGGCAGCAGCATTAGCACTGGTGATCCAGTATTTTTGCCGAAGCCTGGAAAGCAGGTGATTTCTTCCACAATGCCCTTAATTGTTCATGAATGTGGTGTAAAATGAGAGTGGAGATGTGTTGATCTTTAGCAAGAATAACTGGGTGTTTTGTGTCATCTGGCATTGCTGCATTGCTCAGTCTTCCTCCTACTCTCAAGAATCCTTTTTCCAACACTGGATCGAGTTTGTAAATATGACTGCTTTTCTTGACTCCAGATGCTCCCCTTTTCAGAGCAATTATTTCATCTTGAAACCTATCGAGTTGACAGAACTGGACAATGGCTTGCTCTGCAGCATCAATATCCTCTGTAGACAAAGTTTGGTTACCAAGTGTAGTTCTGAATCTTTGCATCTCCTTTTCCACTGTGCTCTTCTGATGAGTCACATCAAGTTTGCTGCTGTACACAGAAGCTTTTATTTCCTTTCGCTTCTTACTCAACACCTGCAACGTCTTTTTCACCTGGAGAAACCATGCGACTGAGATTCTCAACCTTTTCCACGATGAGAAATAATTTATCAGCTGATCTGTTGCAGTCCTTCTGTCCTTGATAATGATGGTGTTCACTGTAGCCTCTCCTTTGACCTCTGGGTCATCATTGCTGATAGGAGCAGGCTCCACGATGTTCACAGGCCACTCTCTTTCATTTTTGAAAAGAAAGTCAGGGCCATGAATCCATCTGCTGCATACAAGAAAGTACTCAGCTTTCACACTTCGAGAGGCCTCATCTGCAGGGTTCTGCTTTGTGCCAACATACCTCCATTGCGAGACAGCAGTGGTTTCTCTTATGGCAGAAATCCTATTGGCTACAAAGGTGTGAAAGCGCTTTGTTTCATTCCTGATGTAATTCAGCACTGTTGTGCTATCTGTCCAGAAAGTGCAACTGCAGCTAACTGCAGCTCTGCTCTCAGTCAGGTGTCGACTCTGACTGCAAGCAGAGCAGCTGTTAGTTCCAACCTTGGGATTGTAACCTTCTTTACTGGAGCAACTCGTGCCTTTCCTAGCATGAAGGCTAGATGGGTCTCATTTCTTTCATTTTGCAGCCTCAGGTAGGACACTGTGCCATAACCATTTTCACAAACATCTGAGAAATGATGTAGTCGGGCACTGGTGATTTGTCCAAAATCTTTGGGTTTGATACATCTTGGCACACTGAACACACTGAGTTTTTGGAGGTCGTCCAGCCACCCCACCCACTGCATCTGGTATGTATGTGGGATTTGATCATTCCAACCGAAGCTCAACCTGCAGAGGTTTTGCAGCATCAACTTAGCAGATAGGGTGAAAGGTGCAAGAAAACCAATGGGGTCATACACTGAGCTCACCACGGACAAGATACCCTGTCTTGTGGGTGGCCTTTCCTCAAATGCCAACTTGAACTTAAAGGTGTCAGTTTCCGCACACCACAGCAGTCCCAGAGTTCTTTCAACAGGGAGATTTTTTCTGTTCATATCAAGTTCCTTTACCTCCTTGGCCCTTTTTTCCAAGTCAATGGACTCCAGAACTGACCTGCTGCTGCTGATCCATTTTACCAGCTGAAATCCTCCCAAGTTGCATACAGCTGTCTCACTAGGTTTCTCACTAGGGCTTTGGCATCTGCCTCTGAAGACAGGGACTTCAAGCAGTCATCCACGTAGAAGTTGTGCTTGATGGTGTCAATCACATTTGCTGGAAAATTTGCTCTGTTGTCCTCAGCAGTTTTCCTTAGGGCAAAACTAGCGCAGCTGGGCGATGATACTGCACCAAACAGATGAACAGTCAACCTGTATTCAGCTAGGTGTTGTGTCAGTTTGCCATCTGGCCACCACAGGAAACGTAGAAAATCTGCATCCTGTTTTGCGACCTTTACTTGGTGGTACATTGCTTGAATGTCAGCCATCACTGCCACTGGCTCTTGACGAAACCTTGTGAGGACTCCAAGCAAGGAATTTGTCAAATCAGGTCCCTGGAGTAGCTGAGTGTTCAGTGATGTTCCTTTAAAGCTGGCACCACAGTCAAACACCGCTCTCAAGGTTCCCTTTTTAGGATGGTGCACGCCTTGATGAGGAATGTACCAGACCTTTCCTTCATTTCCTTTTAGCTGGTGTTCTGGCACCCTTTCTGCATAGCCTTTGCGTATGACATCATTAAAAAAATTCCTCCTCCTCAGTCATGCTTTATCAAATCAAGTCAATTCAAACTGTATTTACAGAGCATCTTTCATACACTAAATTAAATGCAACACAAAGTGCTTTACAAATGATTGAAAACATGCAATGTTCAATCAATTAATCAATCAATCAACTTTATTTGTAGAGTGCTTTTCCTGCACGGACATGCAACACAAAGTGCTTTACAGAATTAAAAGCAATTAACACAATTAAAGAAAGAAAAACAATTACAAAGAAAGCCCCTCCCTCCCACCCTCCATACTAGACACACACACACACACACACACACACACAATCACAAACAATAGGGAGACATGGCATGACACTGAGGATCAAGGAAACGCCACCTTTGGGGCTGTCCACACTGGGAGGAGACTGTGCCATCGGGGGGACCAGCACCCAGGCCCCCCGACTCCGACAGACAGGTGGACCCCCACATTGATGGGAGGAACCCCCAGCCGGCCGGGCCGAAGGGACCCAAGTACAGCACCCCCACTAGCAGACCTGACACAGCTCCCAGTGTGGAGGACCCCCCTGAGGAAACACTGGAGTTAAAAGCTAAAGACTAAAAGCATAAAATAGGACTAAAAGAATAGATAAAATAAAATAAATACAGTACCAAAAATAAAATACATAAGATTATAAATAAAATAGAATAGATACAGTACCAGTGATAAATAAAAACAGAAAATGATTAAGATTAATATCATCTTAAAAAGCAAGATAAAAGCAGCAACATAAAATAGAATAGAACCAGATAATAACATAAGAAGAGTTTAAAATGTTAGTTAAAAGCCTGATTAAAAAGGTGTGTCTTTAATCTTTTAAAAATATCAACAGTCTCTGCAGTCCTGAGGCTCTCCGGCAGGCTGTTCCACAGGTGGGGGCCATAGTGGCTAAATGCTGCCTCACCATGGGTTTTTGTTCTGGGTTTTGGTATGGTTAAAAGGCCAGTGCCGGAGGACCTCAGGGTCCGCGAGGGTTGACATGGTAAAAGCAGATCAGATAAATAAGAGGGCGCAAGGCTGTTAAGACATTTAAAATCCAGTAAGAGAATCTTAAAATCGATCCTGAGGCGGACGGGGAGCCAATGCAGCGACTCTAAAACCGGTGTAATGTGCGCCCGCCCTCTGGTCCTCGTCAGCATGCATGCGGCTGAGTTTTGTAATAATTGGAGATTTAAAATACTCTTTTTGGGAAGACCAGAGAGCAGGGCATTACAGTAATCTAAGCGACAGGAAATTAAAGCATGCATTAGCACCTCCGCACTGGCCTGAGAGAGAAATGGGCGGACTCTGGCTATGTTCTTAAGGTGATAAAAACCTATTTTCGTTATATTTTTGATATGTGGGATAAAATTCAGCTCAGAGTCAAAAGTCACACCCAAATTTTTTACTGATTGGGATGGTTTAAGATCCTGTAGTTTTGGTAAAAGTTTCTCTCTCTGGCCTTCAGGACCTATAACTAAAATCTCAGTTTTGTCCTGGTTGAGCTGCAGGAAATTCTCTGCCATCCATGACTTGATGTCTACAATGCAGTTAAAAAGGGCATCAATTGGCCCTGTGTCATCAGGAGACACGGCGATGTATAGCTGTGTATCATCGGCATAACTATAGAAGCTGATGCCGTGTCTCCTGATGACGTCCCCAAGAGGAAGCATGTAAAGATTAAAGAGAAGTGGACCTAAAATTGGGCCTTGGGGAACCCCACATCCAATTTCATGGGTTCCTGAGGAACATGTATCCATACTTACATAAAAGCATCGGTCTGTGAGATAAGAACAAAACCAGTTAAGAACAGTACCGGAGAGGCCGACCAGGTGTCTGAGTCTTTTTAATAAAATGTGATGGTCTACCGTATCAAAAGCGGCGCTTAGATCCAGTAGAACCAACACTGTGAGCTTTTTGTTATCTAAATTCCACCTGATGTCGTTTAAAATCTTTAGAAGGGCTGTCTCGGTACTGTGGTTCCTCCTAAAAAAGAGACTGATGGCTCTCTAAAATGCTATTTCTGTTTAAAAAGTCATTTACTTGGTTAAAAAACAGTTTTTCTACAATTTTACTTAAAAACGGTAAGTTGGATACAGGTCGGTAATTATTAAGAACGTTGGGGTCTAAGTTACTCTTCTTCAGAAGGGGCTTCACCACTGCCGTTTTAAAGGCGGTGGGGAAGACACGCGTCTGAAGAGAGCAATTCATGATGTTTAAAAACTGCTCCTCAAAGAAACCATAAAACGTCATTAAAAGTGATGTGGGAATTGCATCTAAAAGGCAGGTTGTTGGGTTTACTTGGGAGAAAACTCGACCAAGTGTCCTTGCATCAACCAGGGCAAAACTCTCCAGTGTTTCTTCAGGCAAGGACAACAGTCCAGGTGTGTTAACATGTAATGGGGAAAATGGCATGATTTGGGGGAAGGCTATTTATAGAGCAACGGAAGTGAGTGCCCCCCCTTTCTGTCAGTGCTACCTGGCTGCTGTAGGAGTAAGTGTGGTGGTTACACGTGCCACGAGGAAGACCATTGCTGTGTCCGAAATCATTCACTACTCCCTACTCCCTACTCACTATATAGGGAATTCCCTATATAGAGGACTATATAGTGAGCTCATTAAAACACTTTCGGACACTACTCCGTCGCAAAGTTAAGTACGTCATTACTGTCGCTCAATTAAAACGAGCTAGAGTGATGTCATCTGGTGGGTTTCCGAAATAAATAATAAATTCATTTGTGTGATAAAAACCTAATACTGAGCGTATTTTCCCACATGAATTAATACAAAAATAAATACACTACTACACTATTACTTACATTTGTATGTATTTCCCTGCTGCACCAGGTGCTCCTCCTCATTGTCCGCCATGTCTGCCTCCACAATGCATCACGGTACATATTGCTTGGTTAGTGACCATCGGTTGTACACTACTTTTTGCACTGTATTGTGGGATATTATGAGTCCACTATATAGGGTATATTAATTTACACTAAACATTCGGACAGCACTACAAAATGGCGAACACACTATTTAGTGCACTATTTAGTGAGTAGGGAGTGATTTTGGACACAGCCCAAACATTTCTTTCGCTAAGCTTGAGAAGAGGCTGCACGCTGCGCTGTAGAGCACAGCTCAGCTTATGAGACCGGATGCTGCGCTGTAGAGCACAGCTCAGCTTATGAGATCAGATGCTGCGCTGTAGAGCACAGCTTTCTTTAAACATCGGATGCCGTGTAAGCACGCTAAAATTAAATCGCTTCCGCTTAAATCGTAGCAGCTCAGGGAGAACTCGGAGTGAACTCGGAGTGAGTGATTCTATTCGTGGCCACTGCAGCATCAAGCACGCCGCTGGTTTGGCTGCTAGTATGCTTTCTTAAAGGACTGTCGTCCTGCGCAACACTGTCACTGTTTTCTTTTCCCACATTAAGAGTTGTTTTAAATCAACGGGCCTATTTTCAATTGTTTTTTTTAATTTTCTTTGTGTTCATATTATATTTGGGTAATTAATCGGAGCTGAGTGCAATTTTATCATGGGCAATGTGCAATAAATTTGACGGGTGAAGTGCAATACATTTATGGGCATGTGCAATCCTCTTCTCATCAACTAAGAGACAGCCTGTTGGCCCCTTAAGATTAAAGGTCCCTTGTGTGAGTTTGTGGTGGCATTCGTTTATGTTTTTTTGTGATCATATGATTATTAATGTGTGCTGTGGTTTTCTGTTATCTTGGTTTTAGAGCCACTACCTAACTGTCTCTGTAGTCGTTGTCAAGTGATTGTAGGCAGCTACAATCATCTTGTCGTGTATCTCAGCCTATAGTCTATTGTACCTCCTTGCATCCCATGCTATAAGTTATGGTGTAGTACAGTGTAGCCAGCTCGATAAATTGCCCTGTAGTTTATAAAACTGCTTTATGTATTATTGAATGTGTAAATAAATGTAGTTATCTTAATTGAAGTTGCCAGCCTCTTGTCCATTAATTTGAGACACTTACCTGTGGTTGACCAGTTTGGTGCTAAAGGTGATGTTTGTGATTTTCTAGTTTTCCAATACTACATATTTGGCGTTGTCGGCAGGATCGAGGCTGGAACTTCCTTTTTTATACTTCTATATTTTCATTATTTTTTTTTTTTTCTTGGTGGCCCTGTTGAGTAGTACAGTGGGAAAAGAAAACAGTGACAGTGTTGCGCAGGACGACAGTCCTTTAAGAAAGCATACTAGCAGCTAAACCAGCGGCGTGCATGATGCTGCAGTGGCCACGAATAGAATCACTCACTCCGAGTTCACTCCGAGTTCTCCCTGAGCTGCTACGATTTAAGCAGAAGCGATTTAATTTTAGCGTGCTTACACGGCATCCGATGTTTAAAGAAAGCTGTGCTCTACAGCGCAGCATCCGATCTCATAAGCTGAGCTGTGCTCTACAGCGCAGCGTCCGGTCTCATAAGCTGAGCTGTGCTCTACAGCGCAGCGTGCAGCCTCTCCTCAAGCTTAGCGAAAGAAATGTTTGGTCTTCCTCGTGGCACGTGTAACCACCACGCTTCCTCCTACAGCAGCCAGGTCACACTGACAGAAAGGGGGGGCACTCACTTCCGTTGCTCTATAAATAGCCTTCCCCCAAATCATGCCATTTTCCCCATTACAAACAGACAAAACTTTCTTGGATAACAGGCTGGATCTGATGTCTTTGATTTTAGTTCTGAAGTGGTCTGCAAAGTCTTCACAGAGATCATCTGTTGGTGTCTTCAGAGCTTTATTAAAATCAGTGTCTGTTAAAATATTAAAAGTGGAGAAGAGGAACCGGAAGTTGTTTTTATGGTTGGTGATGAGTTGTGAGAAATGGGAAATTCATGCCTTTTTGACTGCGTTATTGTAGGTTTTGAGTTGTTGACGTAAAATCTCATAATGAACCATAAGTTTACTCTTTCTCCATCTTCTCTCAGCACTCCTGCATTTTCTTTTCAGTTTATTGATTTCATCGTTTTTTCTCCACAGGGGTGTAGGTTTTCTTTTTATTGTTTTAGTTACAGGTGGAGCTACTGAGTCCAGAGTTGACTTCAGTTTACTGTTAAAATTATCAACGATAAAATCACAAGGTGCAGGTAAAATTTCAGCAGGAGTGCTCTGTAAAATCTCAATAAAATTTGCAGCCACTTCAGAGGTTAGATAGCGCCTCCTCACTGTTCTCACCGGGGCCTCCTCCTGGTTAAAACTGGTGATGTTAAAAAATACACAGTAGTGATCGGACACAGCCAGGTCGACAACAGAGGACACACCGATGGACAGGCCATAGGTTATGACCAGGTCCAGGGTGTGTCCTCTGTTGTGAGTTGGCTGTGTGATGTACTGCTTAAAATCAAGACAATTTAAAAGGTTTAAAAACTCTCTGGATATTGGATCCGAGGTATCATCAAAGTGTAGATTAAAATCACCAGTTATTAAAATCCTGCTATAAGAGGTGTGAATGATTGATAAAAGTTCAGAGAATTCACTGATAAAAGAACTAGAGTAATGGGGTGGTCTGTAAACTGATGCAAAGAATCAGAGGGCTGCTAAAAGTAAAGGCATGGTGCGCAAATGACTTGTAACTGTTAAAAGACACTCCATTTGAAGTCAGTGTGTCATTTGTAATGGATGCCGTCCCACCTCCTCTTCTACCCTCTCTAGTAGAAAACAAAAAATTAAAATTTGGTGGGCAGGCCTCGGTGAGTACAACAGGTGCGTCAGTGCCAAGCCATGTCTCAGTTAAAAGAAGACAGTCTAACTTATTATCTAAAATCACGTCATTCATTAAAAAAGTTCTATTTAAAAGAGAGCGAACATTAAAAAGTGCTACATTGATGGTAACAGGTGGCTTTGTTGATCATGGAGGCGGGTTGTGGGTGTTTTGTGAGTGGTCGAAGGTTATGAAGGTTCACAGAGTGAGTATGGCGGTGTCTGATGTGTTGATGTAGTGTAATGATTACCGGAATGGATGAGGTGTTGATGTGAATATGAGGTCCAAGTCCGGTACTGTGTTATGGTGGTCAGAGGTGGAACTGAGTGGATAGGAGCATGGACCTGGGGGACATCAATCAGTGTCGGACAGAGCGGCTGGTGCGGGTTTGGGGAAAACTGCATGCAGAACACCGTATGCCAGGTTGGCTGAGAGCATGCGGGCACCTGCCCGGGTCGGCTTCTCGCTCACAGACAGAGCCGCATACTTGTTGGAGAGCGGTATCGGGGGAGAAGGAGCCCCGCTCGGAGCCCCTCTTCTGCCCGCGGACGACCACTTCGGTCCCGGGGGTGCCCCTGTTAGGAGTGGAGCAGGCGGTCCGCTGACAGGAGGAGGACGGGTCCCAGAGAACTGTTTGCCCGAGCGCGGAGGTGGTGTTCTGCGGAGCGGACTCACCGGTCCTTGTAGTCTAGTAGGAAGGGGGGGTCCCCATGGTCACGGTGGATTTCTAAATGAAACCTATATTTTTGGAATCGTGAAGGTCTGTAGATAATGAATTTTGATGTTCCCATCGCGAAAAAGGGTAGTCCTCGGAATTCCGGCAGAATTTCGAATTCCGTCAATCGGAATATATGGAAAAAATTAAAAATCAAATGTATCCACAACTTTTGAACCATATATTGTACAGAGACAAATAAACCATCTTTTTTTGCATAAATTAAGCATGAGAAATCAATTAAAATGGTTATTTTAATGATTTAAAATGTATGTCTAGGCATAATTGGCTTTTCTTTGCAAAATTTAGCAGAAAAAAATATAAAAAAGGTATGATCTATAGGAAATCTTCCCAATTTGTCGGTATTTGGTGAGAAACATCAGCTTTTTAATAGCAATAGAAAACTGCCCAGCACTCTAAGCTTTCATTTGATTGGTTACATGTTGCTGTAACTAAAAAAATAAAGTCCGGGAGACTGTTAGAGCTATGTCTACTCCCAAATTTGTGATAGACAGGTCAAAATGAGGGATAACCATAACTCTTGAATCATACATCATACATATAAATGAACCAATTTCTTAACGTAATTTTTTATTTTACAAATTGATTATGGTGTTCTCTTGATGACTGAAGTAGTTTTTATGTATTTAGTCCAAATAGTATTTCACACTTTCCACACCATATTGTAATATAAAACACAATCAGTAGTCCAGGGGTCAATAGACTAATTTTCACAAATTGGTATCACTTAAAGGGACCACACAATTTTGGTGTTTTTGACTTCCTCCATGTCTCTAGTTTACATTTTGGTATGATAGACCTGCATATCTAGTAGCTTATAATACATATAATACATTTTTTGGATGATCTTTGGGTCCTCCCCAAAATTGAAAATAGTCAAAATTGAGGCTTCTTGAGCGGACATGGAATAAGGAATAAAAAATCCAAAAGGCATGTATATGTGTTTGCCATTATTAATGTAAATAAGCCAATCGCCCAAAAACTGCATTTATATGTGCCAAAGAATGTCATCTTATCATAAAAGTAGGTTATTAGATTATTCACCTCACCATCTGATGTCACCAGCCCCTGACAGGTAGCTAGTGCAGCCAGACGTATGCAGACTTAGGAGCAGAAGCTGAACAGCGAGGATGGAAGACTAGGATTTGTCCAGTGGAAGTGGGGTGTAGGGGATTCAGAGCAAGATCAGCTGTCTTGCTCCTGGGGGAACTCGGAGTGCGGGGACAGTGTTTGAGGAGGACAGTGAAGGAAATGTCAGATGAAGCAGCCAGAGCTAGTCAGTGGATTTGGATGAGGAGGGATAATGTCAGTTGGGGGTCAGCAGGGGGAACTACTAAGCAGGGTACATGACTCCTTGACATCAGGTGGAGAGATCCAGGAAGAGGAAGGATATTTAAGGGTGGGAGTGGCCTATTTGAATCCCTTTTGTTTGAGACCATGCTGCAAGGTGAATGTGTTTGCTGATCCTGTAAGTTTATCTTCTCTATCTCCTTTAGCTTTAGCTTATATTGGAGTTATGCTATGCAATGTGTGAAATAGAGTATGGTGAATGTGCTAGGAAAGGTAGTATCAGCACTGTCTCTACCTGGAGCTCGCATGTGCAGAGCCTGGGATTGGTTGAAGGTGGCAGTGCTGTTTGGGCTGAGAAAGCCATGTGTGATGTCAAATGTACCTGCCTTCCACAAACAAATTAAAGTTAACAGGCTTTACTACCAGCTATTTTGTGCAAGGCGTGGAGAAATAGACTCCAGTCAGCTTCCACCTTGTGAAGATTGTCTTGTCTCTACATACATGCCTTGCGAGCAAAATATCAGCCTGCTATCTGGCGGAGGGGTCTGGAGTGCAATCCAAGTGTACCAAATCCAAAGGATCATGGATGGAAGATCCATGATGAGGATCTGGCCATTGAGTGGATGCGAGGTACGCCTGCACCAGAGGCTGTATTGGCCATACTTGGCCACAAACATATAAACTTTCAGAATGCCCATGCCTGCAAAATGGTCTGCATTGCACAGACATGTGTAAACTACAAACCTGCAGCAACCAGGCAAATGAGCTGGAATGTTTTCCGGAGCTGAATGATGTGACAGAGTAAGTGCTATACTTAGTAAAGGCTCTAGATGGCCTAAATTCTAATTCGTGTTCCTAGTGTTGACATTATCTCTGTGCCTTATGCCATCTCTCCCTCTGTTTTAAGGACTCACCAGCCACAGCTCCTGTCTCTTCTCCACCTGATTCGAAGTCTGCCATTGCTGTCTCTCCATGCTCTCCGCTGACATTCAATTTCAGTATAGTGGCTCTGAGTGTTAGTTAGGATGAGGGCAGCAGGTGGGCCCCCCCTATTTTAGGACGGCATACAATGGAGAAATAAGGCATCTCTTTCCCTCTGCTAGCCTGGGAGTCCACCTTAGACAAGCTGTAGCACTCCCTCTGCTTCCTACTTATGGGTCAAATAGCAACTGGGCAGCTCTGAGTGCTAGTAGGCGTACTGTAGGCTACAGTAACACAGAGTGTTAGCACAGTAACTGCGTAATCAATTTCCCCTCGTTGTGATTGTCTTCATTAACAAAATTGGTGCATATTTAAATAAAATATTTCCGAAAATTTGTAATACAAAAAATACTTGTCTTAATATCAGTGATCAACTGGGCAAGTTTTATGGGGATATCTATTAGTTAATTTTTCACCCTATTTGTAGTGTTTTGCCTACACGGGTGTAAGTTTGTTTACAGAGTGATAACTGTAATTAAGCTACTAGATAGGCAGGGCTATCAAACCAAAATATAAACTAGAGACCTGTAGAGAGATAAAAATGCCAAAATTGTTTGGTCCCCATGGGTGATAGGGGCCTACCAAGTTGTGAAAACGATCCCTTTAGCCCCTGGACTAATAGGGCCCCATTCTATTCGTCTGTTTGAAGTTCTGGCTGCACTAGCTACCTGTCAGGGGCTGGTGACATCAGATGGTGAGGTGAATAATCTAATAACCTACTTTTATGATAAGATGACATTCTTTGGCACATATAAATGCAGTTTTTGGGTGATTGGCTTATTTACATTAATAATGGCAAACACATATATACATGCCTTTTGGATTTTTTATTCCTTACTCCTTGTCCGCCTATAATTCATGTGTGTTTAGGTGTATATATTTTTTAAAAGGAGCAAGGTACTGATAAAATCTTTGCTGCATTGTGTGCAGCAACTGTCTGTGAACATTCAGTCCAAATTTGGTGACATTCTGATAGTTATTTCCTGAGATTCGTGTGATAAGGCAGACACTGTCCCTTTTGAAGAAGCCTCAATTTTGACTATTTTCAATTTTGGGGAGGACCCAAAGATCATCCAAAAAATGTATTATATGTATTATAAGCTACTAGATACGCAGGTCTATCATACCAAAATGTAAACTAGAGACATAGAGAAAGTCAAAAACACCAAAATTGTGTGGTCCATTTAAGTGATACCAATTTGTGAAAATTAGTCTATTGACCCCTGGACTACTGATTGTGTTTTATATTACAATATGGTGTGGAAAGTGTGAAATACTATTTGGACTAAATACATAAAAACTACTTCAGTCATCAAGAGAACACCATAATCAATTTGTAAAATAAAAAATTACGTTATGAAATTGGTTCATTTATATATGTATGATGTATGATTCAAGAGTTATGGTTATCCCTCATTTTGACCTGTCTATCACAAATTTGGGAGTAGACATAGCTCTAACAGTCTCCCAGACTTTATTTTTTTAGTTACAGCAACATGTAACCAATCAAATGAAAGCTTAGAGTGCCGGGCAGTTTTGTATAGCTATTAAAAAGCTGATGTTTCTCACCAAATACCGACAAATTGGGAAGATTTCCTATAGGTCATACCTTTTTTTATATTTTTTCTGCTAAATTTTGCAAAGAAAAGCCAATTATGCTTAGACAATACATTTTAAATTATTAAAATAACCATTTTAATCGATTTCTCATGCTTAATTTATGCAAAAAAGATGGTTTATTTGTCTCTGTACAATATATGGTTCAAAAGTTGTGGATACATTTGATTTTTAATTTTTTCCATATATTCCGATTGACGGAATTCGAAATTCTGCCGGAATTCCGAGGACTACCCTTTTTCGCGATGGGAACATCAAAATTCATTATCTACAGACCTTCACGATTCCAAAAATATAGGTTTCATTTAGAAATCCACCGTGACCATGGGGACCCCCCCTTCCTACTAGACTATTGAGGTCTCCAGCCAGTTGGTCAGTGTCGGGAAACAGGACCTGAGGGTGATCGGCAGGGAATCCTTCCTCTGGAGCTCATTCGACATCCGCTCAATGTCCTCGAGAAGGTTAGCGATTTTTTTGTATGCTTTGTTCAGCATTTGTTCCAATTTTCCAGGTGAGTCGGCAGCGTCCAGTGTTGCCATGGTGGCTCACCAGGCCTTTTTTTAAAAAACTTAAACCAACACTAAGTAACTTTTCAACCTTCATAAAATATTTTCATAACTTTTGTGATGATACATCAACTTACAACTAGTTGAATGACACCTCTGTCATGGCCTGAGGGGGTCTGTATTGCTTTCACTGGCACTAAGCAACTTCGAGGAGGGTGGCAGTAACCCTGCCACACAAAAAACTACAAATGTGTTGACTGCTTTACGGCATACGTCACTTCCCCCTTTCCCCATTCGTTACAAAGACGGAAGTCGATGCGAACGCCTACGCGCAATTACTGCTATCATGGCAGAAGCTGCAAAACAACCAAAGAAACGAAAAGTTTTGTCTGAGGAGACAAAAAAAAAAAGAAAAAGGGAGGCTACCTGGATAAAAGGACAGTCAAGGATCAACATTGGCCCGGCTTTCACTCGCTGGCGTGAGCTCAAAGACGAGGAGGGATTTCCGACCGATGCTGCCTTGGCTCTGTTCCTGCTGGACTAGTAAGTAGCTTTCAATGCTCAAATCAAAATGATAATGCTGATGTTAGCTATCGGAAATATGCGTGGTAGCAATAAATAGTTCCACACTGACACGACCAGCCACGCAACAAACTCAAAAGTACTGTATAAAGAAAAAGCAATGCGATGACAAACAAAAACAAATATAGAGTTTGAGTAAAATATGTAGGTTCCTATTGTGGAAAGATCAGTCATACTGAATCATTGTGGTGTTATCATGTCAGTTTGTATGTACGTGACAGTAGTTTCTGATGATTGTTATGTAATAGTTTCAGAGAAAAACGGGATTCTTGTCGTGTTTTTGTTGAGTTGACTACAGTGATTGCAAAAGAAGTCAACCCGTGTTGCTTGCTCTAAATAATCAGTAAAACAAAACCTGTGTGCAATGTGCATTGAGTTATGACTTTTCATGGTCCTGCTTATCAATAGCACCTTGTGCTGAGTGTAGCTAAAACTACAGGGATTGTTGCATGTTTAAAATTCTACATGTAACATTTATTTAGTCAGTCCTGAAGGGTCTGTGTGTAGCTCACTTCAGTAGCACCAAGCACCTAACTTTGAAGGTTACAATCTCAGTTAGCCAGTAAACTTGACATCTTCAAGTCAGTCTGATAACAAGATATTTTTGTTATTGTTATGTGTCTATTGGACATTATGTTGTGTAAGGTGTATGGTGTTGTTCCATATTTATTTTTTTTATGTTATTGTCTTTTTATATTTGATGTTGTATTGCTAATTATTGTTATTCTTATCTTATAATTCTCTAGTATAACACAGATGATGCATTTTATTACATTGTGTGATGTTTATATAGTGCCCTTATTTCCAGTGTGTATACTTTTGTGTTTTTCTTGCATTACTCTTGATCCATATAAATTTCTTACATTATTTCTCTACAGCTATCAAAAGAAGAAAGTAACGTCTACTCCCCACAAGCAACACCTCCAACTGCTACAGCCTATAGTTTCCAGCTTTACAGAAGAGTCGGACCATGTTAGGTACTTTGTGTTTCCCAGGGCCTGCATTTGTTTGTTTTGGGCAACGTTTACTATTTTTCAACACGTCCTATTTTCTGTTTTGACTCATGGGAGCACCGGAGAACCTGGAAGAAGGCGCTAGGGCAGAACCTTACAATCTACTCTATCTGCAGCATGCATTCTCTGAGTGTTGTGGAGGAAGAAGAGCGGCATGACTCTCCAGATGACTCCAGATAACTTCT
This sequence comes from Epinephelus cyanopodus, assembly GCA_026686955.1. Lineage (NCBI taxonomy): Eukaryota > Metazoa > Chordata > Actinopteri > Perciformes > Serranidae > Epinephelus > Epinephelus cyanopodus. The sequence continues at coordinate 116,027 of CM048932.1, read as the reverse complement.
AACATTGTCACACAGATTATTCAATGTTTCTTATTTTAACTGTCATAGTTAATTTTTATCCTGCTCTATTTATCCATGTACATGCATCACACTCCCCTTTTGTTTTGTTTTTTTATTCACAGTAATTTTTTTCAACTGTCATTGTCGTTCATTTACTACCACTGTAATACAGTGTTGTTGTGCCATTTATTTATTCAAATCATACACATATCCCGTCATTGCAAAAATGTACATTGCATTTATGCCACTCTTTTTTTTCATGATATTTCTTGCGTAACACTGTGCATGTGCCTGGAAATGTTTTCCTTTTTTCTCTAGGTCGTAGGTCGTATGTTTTACTTGTTACTTCCTTTACTGTGAAGGGACAAGTGGCAAAATAACAATTTGAATGTGTTGAATGTGACAAAGTACTTGAATTTTGAAAACTGTGAAAGAGGGTGTATAAATAAAAGTTTGTCTGGATCTGTCTGGGTCTCGGGGTTCAAGTCCTCTGGTGTCCTACTTCTTCCCCTCCCTCTCCCTCTACCTCTGCCTGCACCTACTCCCCTCCCCCCTCTGCCCCTGCCTCTGCCAGCACTAGTGTGTGGGGGCTCAAACTGGTGGAGGTAGTGTCCTGGACAGCAAATTCCTGATAAAACAACAGACAGAAATGTTATGTTACAAATGTAACGGTGGGGGAATAAGGTACTAAACCAAAGTTAAACGTTTCTTATTTTCAGTATCGTCATATGATATTGTTTAGCCACAATTAGATTCATTACCTCATCGCTATTCATCCTTCACACAGACACTGGAAACAGAAATGTAGTTCAGTCCAAATGCAGGCGACCGGGAGATCAGGGATTTTACGACGCTATGCGCTGGTCCTCATGGGAAATGTGGTCTTTCTTCAGGCAAAACACTACCGCTTTGGTCCACTGGCGCCGCCAAAATCAACCAAAACTGAAAGTTCTTAAGTATTGCTTTAAGATCCAAACGTCCGATGACTACAAAATTTTCACCCAGTAAAAAATAAAACGTTAAAAGCAAACATTAGCCAGAGGCATAATGTTTAGAGTGATTTAAAATGTTTTAAAACTGGATAAAAAGGAGGCTTACGGAGCTCTGTTGTGTAGCAGCAGTAGACGCCAGCGCATGCGCCATGTTGCAAATTAAAACAGTTAAAACATTGACAACCCACTCACACCTTGCGTTTATATACACACACATATGCAGACACACATGCAGGGACACACAAACAGACACACACAGGAACACAAACTCACTCAAAATGTGGAGACATGGATGTTTATGGAATTGTGTTTGGCTGAATTAAGAATGAAGCAGTGAATCCTATCACTTGGAGGTGATGCTTTAAATAGCTTTTTTTTTTTAATTATCTAAGAGCAAACTTGCAGTTTAACAAACCTCTTTCAATATGTCTGCATGGTGTCAAATCATTTGAACAAAATATTTATTCTTTTCTTAGGGAATGTGTGCGCCTATTAGACCTGAAGAATCTCCTTTCCATTAGCATGGATGGCCCAAATGTGAACTTTAAGTTTCTCAACGACTTCCAGCAAGAACATGCTGAACTACATGGAGGCCGGCAGCTAATTTCTGTTGGGAGCTGTGGACTACACACTCTACACAACTCACTCAAGACTGGCTTCTCTACATGGAATCTTGATAAAATGTTGAGAGCAATGCACTTTGTTTTCCACAACGTCCCTGCAAGAAGAGAGGACTATACTAAACTTACTGGCTCGTGTCTGTTTCCACTCCCATTCTGTGGACACAGATGGGTGGAAAATCTGCCTGTTGCAGAGAGAGCCATTGAGGTATGGCCAAAGCTCAAAGACTATGTTGCGGCAGTCCATAGAAAAGAGCTCCCAAACCCTGGAACCTCATCTTTTGATACCACTGAAGCAGCAAATAAAGATCCCCTGATCTTAGCTAAACTTCATTTTTTCATGGCAATATCCAGAACTTTCTGCCCATTCTTGAAGAAGTATCAGACTGATGAGCCTGTCCTGCCATTTCTGTGCAAAGACTTGACCGAGCTGATGATGGTAATGGTCTCAATTTTTGTTTCATTTACATGGCTATTTTTAAATGAATAACTAACCATGTAGAACATGTGTGTTGGGTGGAATTCAAAGCTAATTAACAGGATGTTAAATAATTAGACAAATCTGTTTTTCATTTTACAGAGTCTGGCAAGACGTTTCATCAAAAGGGAGTTACTCCAAGACATCACTCCCTTTAAACTGACCGAACTTGACCCCGATGACCAGAAGAACTGTGTCAATGCATGTCATGCTGGCATTGGCTTGGGTGCTGAGTCTGTCCTTAAGGTATTTTTTTAATGTATTGTTTAATTTCTGTTTTTGTCTTTTATTACAAAAAAATATAAACTAAACCTTCATTCATTCCCCATATATTGCTTATGCTGTGTGCTGTCCCTCTTTGATAGCCTCTGCAGAGCAAGCCAAGTAACAGAGTAGTTGAACTCTGTGTCTGGTCCCAATGGTGTCTCTTGCAATATTTTTTTTTTTTGGAAATGTTCTTATACCCAAGGCCCTTTAGGTGTGATAAAATAATATCCTCTCAGCTTTTGTGGAGGCTCCTTTGTCTTTCCCATGATTGCAACACTGAATACCTTCATAGGTGTTTTTTTTTTTTATATATGGATCGCAGCTGAAGCAAATGAAGGATCATGATAGAGTTCCCAAAGGTTTGATTATGTTTCAACTCCATATAAACTGTCAGAGAGCTTTGAAAACAATAATATTATAAAGGGGTAGAATAATTGGGAAATGGCTATCTTAACAAACTGTTACACACAAATACTACATCATGCATTTTCTGTGTTGATTTATGTATCACTCAACTCATAAAAAAGTCATCTGAAGCAGAATGTTGCTCTTTGAGAAAAGCTTTAATTGATAAATCCTTAAAATCTTTGGGTAGGTTGAATATTTCTGAATGCAACTGTACATAATATAAATTACCAACTATCCGTCACATTCGAGTATAAACCAGTCCATATGTATGATACCTATAATACCAATTGTCTTTTTCTTACAAAAAAAGTAAATATAAATCTTAACATTACATATCTTCATCATTGTGTATCGGACTTGGTTGTCTGCAGTACGGGGGCCCCACAGGGAAAGGTGCTGGCACCGTTCCTCTTCACCCTCTACACTGCAGACTTTTCATACGACACCCCCACCTGTCATTTGCAGAGGTTCTCCGATGACTCTGCCATAGTTGGCCTCACAGATGGGGATGACAGGGAATACAGAGAACTGAACCAGGACTTTGTGGACTACATGGAATACAAAACTTTTTCTGGTTGTACGCACACAATGAGTTTTGAAATTAAATAATCCCCTTAAATTATAACCCCCCTCTCGGTTACTGAAAAGGTTTTTATTATGTCTTGGTAGCAGGTTATTTCTTGCTCTAAATATTATTTGTGCAGATTGAAAATCCACAAGTTCAAAAATATGTAATAACTTTGACTGTAAGAATAATGAGTGTGATCCTGTTATGCAGCTTTATGAATTATCGGTATTGCTCTTTTTTGGAGAATAGAAAGTGGATACAGTGATGTTTTGTAATTGTTGCCCCAAGCCTCTGCTTTGTAATTTAAATATGGTAAGACTAGTGAACAGCAGAGACTGTGTGGCGATTTGTGGTCCAGAAACTGCTTTGCTTTGTTAGAAAGTAAAATGCTTCTCGACAGTTTGTACATGTTGGGTGTGGGATTTCCAGTTGATTTTCTCATCTATTGTCACCCCAAGGTATTTGATTTCATGCACTATTTCAACGTTTACCCCATCTACAGTTACCAAATAACATTATTTATTATTATTTGTTTAATGATAATTTGTTTCTATCAAACCACATTTTTGACTTACACATTTATAATGCGAAGCCTGCAGAGCTAGTTCAGGCAGACAACTCAAGTCCGCAATCCTGATCAGCTGATCAGCCACATGCTCTCCTCAGCTGATAGGGCGGGCTATTTAAACTCCCTCTGCTTACCTGATCATTCCTTGCTACTCTGCTGCTGCATGGTGCTACTGCTGCTCTTTCTGGTGCTGATCCTGCTGTGTTTTGCTGCTCTTGCTGCTGCCGCTGCAGCTGTGTGCTGCTTATGAAGCTTTTCATCTTGACGTTACTGGGGCCTCTGATCCTTGCCATCATGTCCTCCGTCTCATTCAAGTTAGGAAGTGAAGGCGGGTTGTTGGAAGGGCAGCTGGAGGGGAAATTGTCTTCCACTCAGACGTTTGTTCAGCCGAATGATGAACTGTTGTCGGCTCTGTCCGATATTAAATCCTCCTACAGTGGTGGAAAAAAGTTTTCGGACACCCTTAAAATTTTACACAATCTCAAATATTATCAAGAAATATTTGTGGAAAAATCTTTTTTGTGTTTCAAAAGGTGTGGCTGCATTAGACAGATACAAACAAATACAAATTATATTTTTTTGTTTATTGTTTACAAGAAGAAAAACTAACAAAACTGAATTCTTGACAGTTTCAATATGTCAGTTCTCAACATTGTCGGTATCAAAGTCAACAAATAACAGAGAATGTGTTCAAAACTGAACAAAAAATAATTAAACCATCACATCATCAAACTAATATTTAGTAGTCCTGCCATTGGCACGTAGTAGAGCTCTAATCCTGGCTGGCATGTTCCCTACGAGCCTTTCACATTGTTGAGGGGTAATCTTGTCCCATTCTTCTTGATTTACTGCTTTTAATTCTTCTAAATTCTTTGGTTTATGCTTTGAAACAGACCTTTTGATAATCCACCACAGATTTTCAATGGGGCTCATGTCCGGGGATTGAGCTGGCCACTCTAAGACCTGGATACTGTGCTCCTGCAGCCAAGTTCTACTGGCCTTGGATGTGTGGCAAGGGGCATTATCTTGTTGAAACATCCAGTTTTTACCTCGACGGAAAAGTGCACGCGCAGAAGGGAGCATGTGGGTTTCGAGAATGGTACAATACTTGGTAGAGTTCAATGTGCCATCACAGACGGTGAGATGACCAACACCAGCAGCACTCATGCATCCCCAAACCATGATACTGCCTCCACCATGCTTGACAGTAGGTACTGTACATGCTGGAGATAATGCTTCGTCTGGCCTTCTGCGTACCCTCACATTAGTAGGAGGAAGATAAAGCTGGAAACTGGACTCATCTGACCACAAAATCTTCTCTAATTCCTGGCTGTCCAGTTCTTGTGTGCCTGGGCCCAACGACGCCGGGCTAACCTCTGTCTCTCATTGATCAGGGGCTTCTTGATAGCCTTGTAAGACCTTAAGCCATGATCTAAAAGTCGGCCACGTACAGTGCGGGTGGAACACTGGACACCAGTTTGGTTTGACCACTGCTGCTGAGGCTCCTATGATGTCATTCGGCGGTTTTGCCTGCACATGCGAATCAGGATGCGGCCATTTCTTGCTGAAGAAACCCTTGGACGCCCAGATCTTGGTTTGTCTTCCAAGCTGTTGGTTCGTCTGTATTTCTGCAGAGTGTATCCAACTGCTGAAGGACTGCATCTGCACTTCCTGGCTATCTGGCGGCAGCTGTACCCTTCCTGGCTGAGAATCTTTATCTTCAGGCGTGTTTCCTGCGTTAGGTTCCTTGTTTTAGCCATTTTTGTGTCTGAAGAACTTTCAAATGTGCTGGCTTTATGTAGACACGAAGCTTGGCAACAAAAAATGTGTCTTTTAATAAAAAGAACGACCTTCATCACCGGCACCAAAATGACCCAATACTCAAAATTTCTTATGTATTTTTATGGAACCAATCAATTTTAAGTTTTTGATGGCTTTTTTAGGATTTATTTAGTATTTTGGCTGTGACTGTACTAAAAGAAATTGCACTTGAAGACCTAAGAGTGATTCTTAATGCAATATTTCACAAATGCATGGGGTGTCCGAAAACTTTTTTCCACCACTGTAAATCAGCGCAAATAATTGTCTTCTTGTGCTTGAATCCACCGCAGCAGACTCCACTTCTGCTTTCCCTCCGTGCGGGGAACCCTCGACGTCATCGGCCGAGCCCCTGTCCTTGCCCCGGAGGACTCTGGGAACTGCAGTTCCTGCGCCAACTACGGGTGTGCTGTTCCTGTCCCCAGCTGGGGCTATTCCCGATGCTGTCAGGAACCAGATTATCACAGGTATGCAGCTCAGTCTTGTTTTTTTTTTATTGCCATGTTCCCATTTTAATCTGATTGCTCTATGCTTTTGTGAAGGAAGGGTGGGTAGAGTGAATGCAGCCTAAGTGAGTTGAGTGAATGCAGCCTGGGCCTGACTGCTCCCTTGTCCCAGCCCTCTAATCAGAGCCAGGCAATATAAGGCACCTGCAGGGCTTTGTTCTCCCCTTCCTGCCTCATGCCCTGTCCCTGCTGTGGCTGCTAATGTTTGCTTGCACCAGGTATGTGCCAAAAGTCGCCTTTTTTTGTGTACAATTGTATCTGTATTCTAGTTGTTTAGCATGTATAATGTGTTGGCTGGCTAGGTACCGGGTTGACTTCCCTCCTGCCCTGCTGTATCCATTAAAGCCCTTGAGGTGGTTCATCAGTCTTAATATGAAGTGTGGTGAGCCCGGCTAATTGTGTGTTCTGCCCATGTTTCAGGTCCTTCGCCCCTTTTTTTAACCACTGCTGCTTTGCCCTTTGGTTTGCTTTGCTTTGTCTACTGTGTTCCTTTTTGCTTTGCTTTGTCCTTTGCTTTTTGTTTTGTTCTTCGGTTACTTGTTGCTTTAATTGTTAATTATTGATTTGTGATTTAGTTTTTCCTAGTTTTGATTATCATTTTGTTATAGCAGTTTGTAGTGTATAGTTGGTTTCGAGTTATTTTGTATTTGTTCAGCCAACTGGGATACTATTTGGATACACATGTTTCATTCATCTTCTAACCGCTTCATCCTCTTTAGTGTCGCGGGGGGCTGGAGCCTATCCCAGCTGACATTGGGCGAGAGGCAGGGTACACCCTGGACAGGTCGCCAGACTAGGGCTGACACATAGAGACATACAACCATTCACGAGAAATGCATTCAAACTCCACACAGAAGGGCTCCCACACCCAGGATCGAACCGGCAACCCTCTTGCTGTGAGGCGACAGTGCTAACCACCGCACCACTGTGCTGCCCCCACATGTTTGTTGTTTTCTTAATTATTTTCTGTGTTCTTTATTTCAGGAGCGGAGAGCCATACTGGTGAGAGGCTAGGCACCCGTGGTGAGGTCCCTTCATGTTTGTGTGTGTGAGTAGTTGCACTGGGACACCGCAGACTGCACCATTTTTGTGTATAAGGATTGCTGTGTTGTGTGCTGTGCCGACTTGTGGTGGATAGTGGTAGCACCCCTAGGCACTCCTGAGTAGTCTGCCTCTCCCAAGTGGCTTCAGCTCAGTTTCTTAGTTTCTTTAGTTTTGCTTAGGATGGGCTGAGTTTTTAACTTTTATATTGTTCACTTTTAGAATTTATATCAAGGCCTCTTTTAAAATGTGTTGTAATAAAGTAATTTTATCTACCGTTATTTTTGGTTCTTTTGTTTATTAATAATCTTCTTCTTCTTTTTCAGCAGCTCCAGCCCCTGCTATTTGCTTTGATTATTTTGCTTATTATTAATAAAAAAATTCTGTTTTAATTGATTACACATCTCAGCCTTTTTATCAGTAACAAACCTGTGTGCCTTGCATCTACCCTATAGACAATATTCAAGGTGCTTTAAGTATTTCCTGGGGTGAAATTCCCCAGGTGGCATTGTTTGGCGTATTCTCTATTCTTCCCTTCTGTCACAATAAGTCCATAGCTACCTACACACCACCACCCCTTGCCTACACTTGCTTGTTTTATTAGGGCAGGACGTTAATCTGGTCAAGATTTTGATTTGTACTTCTGACACATCAGAAACGGATGGTGGACTGTGGCGACTTTGTCTTTTTGAAGGATAATTACCCTAGATTGTCAAAATCACTTACACTAGCAGAGTTCAATGTGGCTTTTGGTGTCTTTAGAGAAACTATTTGAAGTCTTTCCTGAACACAGACAAGAGCTGGACACGTACCTTGCTATTATCTCTGATTTGGCTATGTCTTACGGAGGGATTCTTTTCTACAAGAGTTCAAACAAGAGTTTTTCCATCTAAATCCGCTATGTACATCCAGAAATTTAATCAACGGATAGACTGGTCAGTTGTTGATCTAGCTTTAATAAGCAGACACTTCACCGGACATCAAGCCTTATGCTCTATCTGCGGATCATTTAGCCATGGCCCCACTCTATGTCCCAAGACTGCGTTTCAGGCCAATACTCCTCAGCTCCAAGCTACGGGTCCTGCCGCACGCAAATCTCAGGTGCCTTATTTGCCTGGCAATAATACTCCTATGTATCAATTTTAACGAAAATGTCTGTACTTACCACGACTGAATATTTGCATATTTGCAACTGGTGCGCGGACAGCCACCCACGATCTGTGTGCCCAAGACGGGTGCGTCCTGCAAAATCAGAAATAAATTATGCTCAAGCTCATTCCTCCACGCCTGTGAATGTCCCAGCTCTCTCTAAGGCTCTCAGAAATCATCCTATCAGATCTTTTGTCAATTATCTAATAACTGGACTTGTTCAGGGGTTTTTAGCCGGCCTTTGTTGGCCTCCTAAGACATCTCGTGCGTAAAAATCTGCAATCAGCGTTTAAGGAGCCTAAGGTTGTAGATGAGCTGCTCGAGAAGGAGATGATAGGTCCATTTTCCAAACCTCCTTTTAGTCCATTCAGGGTCAGCCCCATAGGTGTAGCTACTCGCAAATACTCGGGGGGGGGGGGGGGGGGGGGGGGGGGGCTGATCATAGATTTGTCCGCTCCACATAATGGTCCTGTTCCGAGTATTGATAGCCTTATTCCTCTCGCTCCATTTTCTCTGTTCTATGCTGCGGTTGACATCACGATTCAAATGATTAAATCTGCAGGGCAAGGTGCTTGGCTAGGGAAAGCTGACATTACTGATGCTCTTAAAGTGATGCTGCTCCATCCCTCCCAGTGGCATCTTTTTGGCGTCAAGTGGCGCTCCAAGTTTTATTTCGCAGTTAAATTAATCTGCCGAAGCAGTCCTCGCATATTTGACACACTATCGGAGGCTTTATGCTGGATTTTGTATAAAACCTATAAATTACCATTTGTCCTGCATCCCCTAGACGATTTCCTAGTGGTCGATTTTCCTTCTTCGCCCCCAGCTCGTTGCATATCAACTGTCAAAAATGTTTTTTCTTCTCTCGGAGTGCCCCTATCCGAAGAAAAAATTGCAATCCCAGTACGTGCATCGAGTTTTTAGATATCATGTTAGAAAGAGTACTAATGCAAGCCTCTCTCCCTGAAGAGAAATTGTGTTGCATTAGGGATATTTTAAAATCACTCTCCTCAGCTGTTTCAGTTTTAAAAAGGGATCTTCTCTCTCTGTTGGGCCATCTTAATTTTGTTATGAGAATTATCCCTCAAGGGCGTGCGTTGTGTCCTGATTGCTTGACCTGTCAAAAACGGTTAAAAATCTTCAGGATATGATAATATTAGATCAAGGGTGCCTGTCTGACTTTCGGTTTTGGTCCTTCTTTTTAGATCAGTGGAACAGCATTTCTTTTTATAAAAACGCATCAGAAAAATCCGCTTCGATTGAGTTCTTCACAGATGCCGCTCCTTCTGTCGGTTTTGGGGGGTTCTTCAAGGGGGAATGGTTTTCTGCAGCTTGGCCTGAGGAAATGCTCAACTTATCTTCAGACTGCAAATCAATGGCATTATTTGAACTGTACCCAATTGTTGTGGCTTATTATGGGGCAGCAAATGGTCTCGGAAACAGATTGTAGTCTTGTGCGATAATGAAGCTACTGTTAACATGATTAACAAGGGGTGCTCTAAGACGGCCACAATTAATCGTCTTCTCAGATGCTTCACCTGGACATGCGTGACAGTTAATTTTTTTTAATGCGCGCTGTCTATATTCCTGGTCATGTAGCTGATGCTCTCTCTCTTTTTAAATTTCAGAAATTCAAAACCCTGTGTCCAAACGCCAAGCCCAGTGGCCTGCCCTGCCCTCCATTCTCTCAAGTCATTCTAGATTAGGATGCGAAGGCCCTCTGCCCTCTCTGCTAAATTCTGCTGTCAAATACATGAGGAAAGGTCTATCAAAGAACATATCAAAAACTCATGATTCTGTTTGGTGGTTTTTCTCTTCTTTCTGTGCTTGTTTTACTTGCCCACCCTTGCCACACAATATTCCCTTCATTTGCGCATTTATAGTCCACTCTTTTGAGTCCCGTAAGTTGCAGCCTCTCTCCATTAAAGCCATGATAGCCGGCATTCAGTTTCATCTTCATTGTCAAGATCCTTCAGTCTGTAGCCTGTTAACACATCCTGCCTGCTTCTCAACGGCCTCAAAAAAGAGCGACCTCCAGGCAATGATAAACGCTTACCTCTCACTATCTCCTTGGTGCACAGAGTTAAGATTTCAAAGTTAAGTTCTGGGCTGTTCACTCCTGGTGTTAACAAAATGTTGGAAGCTGTTCTTTTAATGGCGTTTTATGGTTTCATGAGGTGTGGGGAGTTCACCACTCTGTCTCTTTCTTTCAACCCTGCACGACCTCCATTTTTCTGATTTAATATTAGAATCTGATCATTTCACTGTTTATTTAAAACATTCTACGACAGATAGGATGAATAAAGGAATGCCTGTGGTGATTGCAAAAATTTATTCTGCTTTCTGTCCATTCGCCTCTATGCTGAGCTACCTGAAAACCTGACCTGCTCCGAGTGACCCGATTTTCACCATTAATGTCAGCAAGCCCATGACCAGATCTTGGTTTTCCGCAAGGCTGCGTGAACTCTGCTTGAGTTGTGGGCTGTCTCCAGCGGTGTACACTGCGCACTCCCTCCAAATTGGGGCAGCTACAACTGCAGCGGTGCTCGTGCCCACGCCCTCCCTTAAGTCTGTGGGCCGATGGTCTTCGGCTGCTTACCTCAGAAACATTCGCTCCAACAAAAATGAAATTCTGCAGGCTCAAAAAATCATGAGTGCTCATGCCCTGTAATCTGGCTGCAATAAATGTTAGCTGCACATTGCGGTTGTATCTGGTGGATTGCTGGGAAAGGGGTTTCCTGCTAATTATCCTCTTAGGCTTAAATAGACTGACATGGCTGATTCTATGGTAGATGCTCCACCATTCTCATAATTGGGCAGCATCAGGCTCTGCATCTCAAGCTGTTGGGGGTCTTGCAGTTTGGGGGTCTGCTATTCATTTCCTGTAATGTCTGTCATGCAGATCATTTTCAGGAAATGAATAAACTAAGATAGAGCCTGATGCCAATCTTGCTTCAGCCATGCTAAAACTATTAATGCTCTGCTTCAGTATGCAAATATTTATGGTCAATAAAAATGTTAAATTCAATCCAGAGTTGTCTGACTGAAATGATGCAACGCCTGCGGAGCTAGTTCAGGCAGACAACTCAAATGCGCAATCCTGATCAGCTGATCAGGCACATGCTCTCCTCAGCTGATAGGGCGGGCTATTTAAACTCCCTCTGCTTACCTGATCATTCCTTGCTACTCTGCTGCTGCATGCTGCATGGTGCTACTGCTGCTCTGCTGCTCTACTGCTGTTTCTGCTGCTGATCCTGCTGAGTTCTGCTGCTCTCGCTGCTGCCGCCACTGCTGTCTGCTGCTTATGAAGCTTTTCAAATCCCACCCCCTCCCCAGCATCCACCTGTGGGCTCTGTTTCTAGGATCCCCAGCTGGGGGTCTGCTATTCATTTCCTGTAATGTCTGTCATGCAGATCATTTTCAGGGAATGAATAAATTGAGATAGAACCTGACGCCAATTTTGCTTCAGCCATGCTAAAACTATTCATGCTCTGCTTCAGTATGCAAATATTTATGGTCAATAAAAATGTTAAATTCAATCTAGAGTTCTCTGACTGAACTCTACTGATATCCTTCAATAGTTCAAATTCTCTCCAGGGCAGAAAATATCTGTGTCATCAGCAAACAATACCAGTTTCAAAACATTGGATAATTTGCATGTCATTAACATAGGATAAACAATTTAGGGCCCTGGGGGATGGCAAAAGTAATGTCCAAACATGATGAGAACTCTCCGAACTTCACAAAATTGTTGTCCTTTACTAAAATAACTTTTAACCCAATATAGTACTACCCTCCTGATGCCATATTGTTCTCATTTATTAATCAATATGTGATGGTTGATTGTATTAAAGGCATTTTTAAGATTGATAAATACCCCAGCAGCATATCTTTTGTGAGCAATAGAGTTTGTCATTTCTTCAGTTGATTATATTAATGTGAGTATTGTTGATCTGAATCCATATTGACTGTCAGTGAGGAAAAATTGTGCTTTTCTATGAATTTGTCTGTCATTTAAGTTTTTCTAGAATTTTGGAGAATTGTGGAAGTGAAGAGACAGGTCTGTAATTTGTGAAGTCGTGTTTGTTCCAAGTTTTGTACAGCGGAATGTTTTGGGTTTATTTTAAAAGATTTTTTGGGGGCATTTTTGCCTTTATATATTGGATAGCTAAGCGTGAAGGGGGGAGAGAGAGGGAGAGTGCCATTTTAAGATAGGAATTGTGCAAATTTGCAGTCTTTTTTCAGCATTGGCAGTATAAAAACAAAATCGGGGAGTGCGGAAATTTGCCACCTACCTACTTTTGTTTAAACAGAATGCGCCTTTTTCGGGGCAATGGGGGCGTGAGCAAGTAACAAAATGTGTAGCTCAGCATGTGACGTAAACAGTGACATGGAGGGATGACGCGGCTAGTCAGGCGGCGATAGTCAGGCGGCGATTCTCTCGTAAATCGGCCTGTTCTATATCGTCCCTGTCATCTGACGGTTAATGGCCTCTTCATTTGCGAGGGCAAGGAGGGCGCGCTATTCCTTGTCTCCCCAGTTACTCATCTTTACAGTGTCTGTCAGGTTTACGTTTCCCTCTTGCTACTAGCTGCTGGCTAATTCCTGCTATCAACAGTTTTCTGTTTATTCACCACCAGTGGCTCACACGTGCTGCGTCATCAACAGCTCCTCCCACAAATCTTCAACAGCCCCTCCTGTTGCGGAAGGCCGCCTCGGTCTGTTTAAACTAAAAGGGTTCCGCCAATATGACTACCCTATGAGGCGGAAAATTGGGCTCCTCCGGCCAACTCACCTTTCCACCCCTGTGTGTATAAACATCGCAGCTGGCCGACAAAGCGGCCCAACATTCGCGGAAATTCCGGCAGTGTAAAAGGGGCTAGTGGGACGCAGCAACGGGCCACAGGCTGGAGTCAAACCCGGGCCACTGTGGCAACAGCCTTATACATGGAGCTCCTGCACTATCCACTGAGCCGTTGACACCCCAGCGGAATGATGTTAACTATTTTCATGTTGTTTGGTCTGGAGTGATAAGTTGCAGATGTAGCCTATGTTAATGATTTTGAAATCCTGTAACTAACCTTTTTCCACTAATGTCATGTCAATATCATTATAATCCGTGGATCTTTTGTTTTTACATTTTTTTTAACAATATCCACTGCTGTAAGAGACCCTGGACAGGTTGCCTAACTATTGCAGGGCCAATACATAGAGACAGACAACCATTGACACTCATATTCACACCTATGGACAGTTTAGAGTCACCAGTTAACCTATTCCCAACTTGCATGTCTTTGGATTGTGTTAGGAGGCCGACGTACCGGGAGAAAACCCAAGCTGTCACAAATTTTTTGTACTTTTTTTTTGCGTGCCTATTTTTTAAGTTTTTTAAACATTGAAATCTTTAATGTGACTCTTTCCCCTTGACTGCTGTAACACTGGAATTTCTCAATTGTGGGATCAAGAAAGGTGCATCTTATCTTAATAATTTCTTATAGAAATCTTACTTGCTTGATCTTACAGTATAACATTAGTTTTTATATTTTTTATATTTATTTTCTGCCTCATTAATTATGTGTTTTATAAAATCTCTGTAAAGTGTATTTTTCTTTTTGCAGGCATTTTGTAATCCCTTGGTGATCCATTGACAATATGTATATTTTAGTTTTCTGCTGTGTTGTTTGAGTGGAGAATTTTTATCATATAACAACCTGAATATTCCCAAGAATGTTTTGCACTGTCAGTGTCTTTTTCTTGTTATATCATATCCCAGTTTTGTGACAGTAAATCATTCTTTAGTGCATGTATTGATTAGTCTGACCTCACTTGTCTGTTTTCTGGTTTTTGTCTGGTTGATAATTCTTGAAGTTGCTATGATAAACTGTAAAAACTGGTGGGTGATCACTAATGTGACCTATTAATAATCTGCTTCCTGTTTTGTTTTCAGTGTCATTGGTGAAAATATTACCTATTAGAGTGGGACAATGTGATGTTATTCTGCTGGTTCTGGTGTTTTTCTTATATAGGCTCATACTGTACATTGTATTGATGAATTAATCTGACATTTTATGCTTAAACAAGACAATATTGAAGTCTCCGCAAATGAAAATTGCTTTGTGACTCATTTTTGAAAATGTATTCTCCATCCAGTCATTAAAAACTTAAATACTAGAGCCTGGTGCTCTATATGAAACAATAATTAATCCATATCCATCATAATTGTACAATGGATAAAAATAAGACTTGACTGCTATCTGCAAAAAAAAAAAAAGTCCCACATTTACCAGCCTCAACATTAAAGTGATTAACACATGAATGCATCATAAGTTTTATTTGATCTGAAATGGACCTTTCTGAATGATGAGTAGCCTACTTTTACTACCTGAGAAAAGATGCAAGTACTTCCACCAGCACTGCAGCCCTTTGTCAAATCAGTCCATTAGCTCGATGCTAACACATAATAGGAATTACCAGTAACGCGCTACAGAATATTGGCATCGCAATAATGTCCTTACAAATGATGCATTTTTTCAAATGCTTAACAGAAAAAGAAATATGAGCCAATAAATTCCCCATGCTCACTGGAAATGAACTAATAGCATCTGACTTCTGTCCTTGTGTCCGCTTGTAGGCTAACTGTTAAAGATAAGAGTGCTATATGGCTTTGTGTTAGCCATGTTATATACAGAAAATTAATTAATATGATTTTGCATGAAATGGATTGAATGGTAATAGTGCTTGCAGCATTGATGGTCATCACCGGAAATTATATGAAAATAGTAAAATAAAAAATAAAAACATAAGAATCAAAGAGGCATATCCAATAACCATATGAAAGGACAACTATTTTCATAGACACATGCTTCGTACTTGAAGCGCTGCCCACTGTTATGTCTACCGCGCCAGGAATTACTTTCACAGTGTGATTGGCTCCTTCTCTCTCACCAGACATCGTACAACTCACACGATTGGATCACAGATACGGTCCTGGCGCGTGGTTGCAATTCCTGATCTCCGATTGGCCCGAAACATGGAAGACTCGGTAGCGCCGCATGTTGTCTGAGCTGCGATTGGACAGGAAACCAGGTACTTCTGTGCTGGGTGTACGCTGCCCAGTCATGGTCTTATAAAAATACAATACTACCGGACTGACAGAGACTGGTGAGCCGGACACAAGTAGCCTACCAACGAGGTAGTGACTCTTACCATATCTAGAGTAAACTTCACACAGGTAAGAAGCCTCGTGTATCATCTGCAGCTTCATATTTTTAATTCATAAGAAAGCACATAAGAAAATGTCATGCCATTTGTGTTTGTCTGTGTTCGGATCGTCTGTTTAGAAGAACCCTGTTATCACGGGTGTCTTTGTGGAATCTTAATTCAAACATAAATGTTAACTCACACAGCTACCACTTTTCTAACACAGTCGTTTTGCAAACGTGAGAAACAAGCCACCCGATGTTAAATTAAGCTGCTGTTGGTGTATTCTACCCCCATGAGTTGAAAACAAGGACGCCGGTCCGTCAGCCATTTGGTCCGGGTTGCTATGTAGCTGACTGAAATCATCTTGCTGTTTCTATGTATTCTAGCGAATTCGGTGTCCTGAGAAGGGATTTTGTCCAACTAAAGTTAACCTCTTTTAAACCCATGCCCACATACTATTTTTTTTGGCAACAAACCAGTCGTTTCTTACGTAATTGACGCTTTAATGCGATAAAGTCTAACGGGTTAAAGGTTGGTCCTACGTTGTAGGAAATCCCGTTACCCTTTTACCCGGTTTCGTCCGTATCTTGTCCCGTGCACAAACTTTATGTAGCTGTTTAGGTAGGTATAATAAGCAATACAATCTAAGAACTACCTAGGTGTCAAACTTGAGCCATAAGCCAGCTACCGTTGGCAACTTTCTGTGTAGTTAGTTTGTTGTCTTTTTTCCCGTCAACCTTAGCTAGTGGCGTGTAACATACAACGAGACCGGGCGTTTAACGTTAGTTGATGATAGTTTGGTAACGTTACAGGTAATAGTGTCTCAACCATTGCAGTGGCTGTCTTATTAACTCACGAGTTGGTCAGTATTCTCAATAACCTTGCCAGATAGCTAACCTTACTTTAGTTTAATAACGTAAACTGTAAGATCTCCACGCTAACATTGGAACAACGACGCTAGCTCAGTGTCTCATGTCTAATGTTACCCAATGTCAGATGGTGCTTTG
This sequence comes from Epinephelus cyanopodus, assembly GCA_026686955.1. Lineage (NCBI taxonomy): Eukaryota > Metazoa > Chordata > Actinopteri > Perciformes > Serranidae > Epinephelus > Epinephelus cyanopodus. Next base: position 99,402 of record CM048932.1, on the reverse strand, counting down.
AAGCTCCATTGTTGTTAGCTTGGTTTCAATTTACAGAGACGTTATCAAACTGTAGTCTTCTGGAAACACGTTAAAGTGTCGGAAAAGCTCATTTGTGTGAGGGTGCTCTATGTTCTAAAATGGCTTGTGTTCTGTGATGGTGCTTAACGTTAGCATGAATTTACTGGATGATACTAGTATTATTCAGACAAAGTAAGTATGATGCACCATGATCCACTTAATTTTATGACAGTTAAGGTTTTGGGAGATGTGGGCTGTGTATGTGTAGCTCTGAGTAGTGATGTGATGCAAGTATGATTTGGGGTGTGTGTGTGTGTGTGTGTGTGTGTGTGCGCGCGCGCGCTTGTGAGTGTGTAATATATCTGCTGACCTATTTATTCATTCCTTCCAACATAAGCAGTAAGGAGGCATTGCAGGCATTTGGATAATTACTATAGTAATCCCAACAAGGAAAACACAAAACTTATTTATCGGTTTATTAAAATACTGAACATGAAACCTCTTCTTAACCCATTCAGGATGCCAGGATCAGCACCAATCAGTTGTTTGGGCCCATGGCCCAAAGATGTGGGTATCATTGCTATGGAACTGTACTTCCCGTCCCAGTATGTGGACCAGGCTGAGCTGGAGCAATTAGACTGTGTGCCAGCTGGTAAATACACTGTGGGCCTGGGCCAAGCTCGCATGGGCTTCTGTTCAGATCGTGAGGACATCAACTCTTTGTGCCTCACAGTGGTCCAGAGGCTGATGGAGAGGAATGACCTCTCTTATGACAGTGTGGGTCGACTGGAGGTCGGCACTGAGACCATCATTGACAAGTCCAAATCTGTCAAGACAGTTCTCATGCAGCTGTTTGAGGACTCTGGCAATACAGATGTGGAGGGCATTGACACCACAAATGCCTGCTACGGAGGTACAGCTGCCCTCTTCAATGCTGTCAACTGGGTGGAGTCCAGCTCATGGGATGGTAAGTGAACAAAGTTGTGTAATGTTGATGTCTTTTCAGTGTTACATTGTTTGCGGCTGTGGCTCTGGAGGCAGAGTGTAGAGAAGACGCTTTTGTGCATAAAAAAGTCCTGCCATTCCCCTTCTGCTCATGTTTCATTTCTGCAGGGCGTTATGCTTTGGTTGTTGCTGGTGACATTGCTGTCTACGCCACAGGAAGTGCCCGGCCTACAGGGGGTGCAGGTGCAGTGGCCATGCTGGTTGGGCCGAATGCTCCTCTGGCCTTTGAACGAGGTCAGTGAAGTGGTAACTGTTGTTGTGCACAATTTGTCAGGCAGCACACTTAAGTGACTGACATACTATCATATTAAGCTGATCCCATCATTCAAATGTTTACTCATTACTTAACTTTTGTAGCAGGTCACTGATTAATTTTCTTGGCTGTTCAATACAGAGACGAATGTCGTTAGGTACTTAGAAGGAACCTGTTGATAAGAGCCAGGCTCTCTGTAGTCTTCTGTAATTTTGTTTTTCTTGACAGTTGAGTAACTTTTATAGTGTGCACAGGTTAGATAAGTTATTGTTTATGTTTATTTTACACTCAAATACAAAAACCTAGCTCTGTTATCCAGGAAGAGTTTATTAAAAGCAATACTTATAGGTGAGCATAAAACAAAAAATAATCAGTGAAAAGTTTAGCTAGCTTGGTGTGGACTGTGCAGTCATTTATAGATAGGAGTTATACATATAAAGGGGTTGAACTGAGGAGCCATCTGCTGTGACTATGGTGCAGGTCTGCGAGGAACCCATATGCAGCATGCATATGACTTCTACAAGCCAGACCTGGTGTCAGAGTATCCTGTGGTCGATGGCAAGCTGTCAATAGAGTGCTATCTAAGTGCCTTGGACCGCTGCTACTCTGTGTATCGCAACAAGATCCACGCACAGTGGCAAAGAGGTGGGTTGAACTGTTGTCTGTAACCAATATAGACTGATCCCCCCAACTTATCGAAGTATATATGTAAGAAATAGTAAAACACCAGGAGCCGAAGTTAGCCATCATCAGAGTACAGCTTTGAATTAAGCACCTGGGCAGGAAAGATGTGCTTGTGTTTTGCATAATTATCTTACAAAAGTCCCGTTTCCACCATGCAGTCCAATATGGTTCAGTTCAGTTCAGTTCAGTTCATACACATTTCTTCCATTGTGAAAGGTTTTGGATGGGGCCAATGGAACTGTTCCGCATAACACTATTAGTGGATGGTCACTCTTGCTCAGGGCTGAGTTGTGGCTGGTTATGAAGCTTATGTAACCACTGTTCATGCAGTGTTTTACATATATTAGTAAACTGTAACTATAAAATAAAAGGATGTTTTACTGCATATATTCTAAACCTCACTTGGCCCTGGTATTTTTAAATATCCCATTGAGAGAGACTCTCACTGCAGCCTGTTCTATTTTGTTCTGAAAATGTTAGCATGCAACCCTGTTCTGTGGATAAATGAGGTGCAGACTTCCCACTGTGTCACTGGTGATGACATTTAGCAGGACTGTTTGCAGTGGAAACATTAAACAGACCTAGGGTCTAGGTACCATGTCTGAAAGGTTACTTTTGGTTCCAAAGGTACCATACCGAAAGTGTTTGGTGGAGACGGGGCTAAAGTGACTCATTCAGTCTCATTACTGCCCCATGTAATTATTCATCTGAAGACCCTTTTTTTTAAAACTCCTACAAATGGCATTCTAATGTTCCAGCAGAAAAACCCATGACAATTGCTACATAATAAGAGTAGCTGTAATATTACAGTTGACAGTTAGAGTGTGATGCTTATTCTTTACCTGTTGTATTTTTTAGTCAAAGTACGTTTGTGTTGGAAAGGTGTTGTTGCTGTCATGCATATGGACAAGAGTGTAGTGGAGGGACTGGTCAGATAATAGCCTGATTACAGTAGCTAAGAGGGTTTAGGACATTACCTGCTTGGTATGCTAATAAGTTTACCTCAGTTCAGTGACCATGAAGTAGTTTAATGAGATGAGCCTTAAACCTGACATATCAACATGTACAACATCTGAGAACACGGGGCTATTAAAGACAGATTAGGAACCATTCACAAGCAGCACAACATTTTCACCTCAACTCTTGTGCTTTGACAGCACAAAGACACTATACAGCAGCTCTGTTATGTTCCTGACTTTGACATGAGCTTTGTGATGTTGGTAATTTCTACCTCGCACCGCGTGCATGGTGAAGAGGTGGGAGGATAGGTGCAACAAGATAAGAGCTGTATTCAGATAAAGCATAGCAAGGTGAATTGTTAGCATGTTCCCATTACTCTGCAGCTACACCATTGCAATGGAAGTCAGTGTATTAGTCTTGAGACCAAGCAAGGCAAGTAACATATATTTAAAACAGGAAACAGTGTTTTCTAGGCTGACGTGGTCTAATCATTCTTCTTTTTGACAGAGGGCTCAGAGAAGCGTTTCAGCTTGGATGACTTTGGCTATCTAGTCTTCCATTCCCCATACTGCAAGCTGGTGCAGAAGTCATTGGCTAGACTGATGCTGAATGACTTTCTGAGCCACCCCTGCCCCAACACTGAGACGGGACCCTTCACAGGCCTTGATGCCTTCAGGTACACTCAAAATAAAACAGAGCCTGTTTATACCTGGTATTAACATGCGTCTTGGGTGATCAGTTGACAGTTCTAAATACAAGTGTAAATGACCACCAAGATGCATTGTGATCAGATTTTAGAGGAGGTCTGGGCCACATATGGTCAAATTCCTTCAGCAATGTGAATGCGAATTTGTTCGGGGCCACATTGAACAATGCTCCACTGGATAAGAAAACTTTTGGTGGTGCAGTTGCACAGATACAGTTTAACAGTTGAACATCTGCTTGGTCATCACCAGCTAACTGCTGCAGCAACTATTAAACAGTCCCAACAGATTCTCACATTGAAAATGGCTTAACTCTGTTTTTAAACTCATTATTGACTGTTAGGTAACATTAGCCATATAACGCTAACAGTAAGCCATGTGTGTGTGTCTGTGTGTGTTTCTGTGTGTCTGTGGCCAGGTGGACCCTCCTCAGCTGTCCCCAGCCTGGCGCTCATGCTCCCACAGTATTAGTCTCCCAGCAGCACTTGTCTCATGATAAAGTAGAACAGTGGTCTACTTAGACTTGCACTGATCACAGTTTTTTTGGGTCAATCCCGATTTCCGATTTGCAGAGTGTTTGGACGGCTGATAACGATTTTGGCTGATACTTATTTCATTTTATTTTAAACCACTTTACAGCACACAGGATATTGCAATATTTTCTATCTTTACTTTATTAGAAGGCCCTATTTTAGCCTTGCAGGTGTTGCATACTGCAAACTTGTTATCTTCCTCAGACACTTTAATAAAATTCCATACGGCCAACATGGTCTAGGTTGCCCATACGAAAGCCCTTTCTGCTGATACCAAACACGTCATTGTGCTGTCATCCCATCACACTGTAAATACAGATCAATTGTCTACGACATAAAAACCTGAAGAATTTCTTCACAATCCATTTTACAGATCTTGTTATCAGTCACTTCATATAGTGAGGAATAATATTACTACTATTCTTCTATTATCTTAGATGGAAATATTGCATGTTTCTTGCAAATAAAACACATTTTTGACTTGTGGATGAGTCAATGGAATTTCTTGCAATAATGAAAAAATACTGGCAATTGTCTGCCTGGCACAAACCACATGTTTTGGACAATTGTGAAGTGACAGAATGTCCCACCATCATGGTTCTTATATTGCCAGATTCCAGAGAGTCTCCCCTCGTCATCAGAGTTGGGCAAGGGTTACTTTAAAAGTAATCAAAATACTTTACTCCTTGCTACGTTTTTTTTTTTTTTTTTTTTTTAAGTAACCAGTTTCTTTACTGCGTTACTCCTTCAGTAAAGTAACTCAAGTACTTTTAAAGTACTTTTGAGTATTCTAAATTTCCTGTTGGGCAATGGACCACAGGGTGCTAAGCCTAAATTTTTTTGTCTCCAAAATTAAAGTTATGGACCACTTGCTTATGGACCACCTTCACTGAGATCCAATTCTCCCATCACAGCTGTCACTTTGACCAGTAGAAACACAGAACAATCTGCTGTCGTAGACAACTGTAGGGCAACAACTACCCAGTGTTTTTAATATTTCCTCTAGGGATGTTACCACACAGAGTAAAAGGGAGAAATGATAGTGTGAAACGGCAGAGGCACTTTATCAACATAGACAGAGACAGAGGCTACCAGCTTCATTTGAAACAGATTATATTATAGACAGTCTGTTATTTATTAATCCCTCTGTGTTTTTATATTTTTATTTTTTATCTGCTCCCCTTGTCTTAATAAGAATAACATATTGTGCCGTCATTTCAAACTCAACACTTCCTGAATTTCTTTCAGATTAAAAGCCCCTCATAACCTCGGCTGAGAAAATCCCTCCATTTTGTAAATACTTCAAATGTAGCTCCTGCCATCTGCTGACGCTTTTAGGTGACTACAACAACATTTCAGCTGGCACATGAACAGACACAGTGATTGAAATAATAGTAAAAGTAATAGAAATAGAACAAAAATAACCTCTGTATAGTTTATGATGAATGTAGGCCTATTTAGTCTCTGACAACTAAACTTCACCATCAGTCACACAACATGTTTTCTGTTCACAGAATCAACCTTCAAATCAGACATAAAATTTTAATCTCTAAAATTCAACAAAAGTGAATGGTTTATCTAAAACGTCATATTGTTGAGTCTACATCTAAACCAATCAGCTGTTTAATCGGGTGAGAGCCAGGCGGTGCAGTTGGTGGAGAGCAACTACAGCGCCTGGCTCTAAAAGCTGCGGCCGCCTTGCTCTCACGGTTTTATCCCCGTCCACTTTTGTAATACGTCAGATCAAGTCGGGATGAAGTCGGACACAAAACTAACTGGCATGCATTGTGCGCCGATCGCCGTTTATGAATCTGCGCAGGCCTGGCTCATCTCGGACGAGCCTAATTTCAGCTATCATAGCTAAGTGCCTTTCTATGTGAAAATACAACATCACAGAGACAGACTTAACTTGCTTGCTGTTTGGGAGCTCCAGATGAAGTCATGAAAGCCTTTGATGTAGATGTGTTGTAGTACCAGAGGGTTACTGTTGTACCAGAAAGGAGAAGAACAAAGAAAAGGGGAGAACAGCCCTTTCCACTCCTGACAGGAGAGGAGGGTAAAGAGAGAGGAGTGAGAGGGGATAAATTAGGCACACCTGTGGGCTGGGGGAAGGGGGAAATCAATCAACAAGCTGCACGAAGGAGAACAAAGAGGAGTGAGAGTGTCTTTTGGAGAAGAAATTAAAAGTTTACTTAAATTATGGACATACTTTGCTCACCTTTAAAGGGAGAAACAATAAGCTAAAAGTAAGGTGAGCAGTAGTTTGCATGTGTGTCATGTGTTAGGATTTGCTGGACCGCGTTAACATTCTGGATAAGAAAGCTGTTTAAAGGAATGTGCTGGTCCTTGGAACAGGTGGGATGAAAGGACTCTTTGGCCTAATCCACACGAGCACGGGTATTTTTTAAAACCGAACTTTTTTTGGCTTCCAGTTTTTTAAAAAATCTGCGTCCATGCGAGCACTGTAATAAAAATACCTCCGTCCACATGACGCCGCAAATTCCACTATCGAGCAGTGTTATACACATGCCAAAGCAGTAGGTGGCAATATAACTCCTAACTGTAAGGCCATTGTAACCAATCAGAAGGCAGTAAAACATCATTACCGGGAAAAAAACAACAATCTCTGAACTCCCCCTCCCCCCACACACACCCACCCACTCAGCAGAAAGAACTCCAGATTCTGATTCCTCAGCAGCGCCGTGAGAATCACTATTAATAATAACATTCTTATGCCCAGGCCCCACTTCCTGCTTGAGCAGTGTGTATGCATCCTAGTACCTCTACTTTTGTTTTTGTTTTGTTTTTTGGTATGGCCTGAAATAAGTGTAGACATTCACTGTACTCAACAAAAATAACTTTTTACTAACAAGTTAGCACAAGTACAATTCAGTTATTCGATGTAACACTTTGGTTGCTAATCATACATTTGTTTAATGCAGAGATGTACAGCCAGAACAGACCTTCTTTGACCGGGATGTGGAGAAGGCCTTCATGAAGGCCAGTGCAGATCTGTTTGAGAAGAAGACCAAGCCCTCCCTGCTGATCTCCAACCAGAATGGAAACATGTACACCCCCTCTGTCTATGGCTGCCTGGCATCACTCATTTCACAGTATGTCTCAGTGGTTGGGATTCCATCCAGATGTAGTGCAAATTTTAGCTTAATTTGTAGAAATCAGCAAAAGTAAAATTCTGTCCACTACTGTTAAATATAGGAAAAGAATCATTGTGCTAAACAGTAGGTGATGTTAATTCTCCAGTCAAGTGTCACTGCAGAAGAGGGTGCAACAAGATAACGTAATTAAAAGAGTTTCAGTCAAACCCCAAATAAAGGAACAGCCCAGTGTGTTAAAGGTCATGAAGAGAGAACTTGCAGTGACTAGAGAGAGAGAGAGAGAGAGAGAGAGAGATAGATAGATAGAGAGATAGATAGATAGAGAGATAGATAGAGAGAGAGATAGAGAGATACTGGAGTTTGTTGTAGATTAACAGAAGTCACTGTGAGCTAACCACTTTTGATCTGATTCTGCTGATTAAAATAGTTGAAAAATCTTGGTGTTGTAGTATATAAGGAAAATCTTTGTTGCCTCTGTGTTGTAGACACACACCATCACAGATAGCAGGGGAGAGGATTGGAGTTTTCTCCTATGGTTCAGGATTTGCTGCTACTCTGTATTCTCTCAGAGTCACACAAGACCACACACCCGGTAAGTCAACAATGCTTCAATTCAGTTGTGTGATGTGGATGAAATTAGAATGTATACTCATTATAAAATTTTAGAGACGAATAGTAGTGTGTTTTTCCATGTGATTTTTTGACTGTTTGTTTCAGGATCTGGTCTGGACAAACTTGTTTCCAGCCTAAGTGACCTGAAGGTCAGACTGGACTCAAGGAAGAAGGTGTCACCTGCTGTCTTCTCTGAGAACATGAAGCTGAGAGAGGAGACACATCACTTAGGTATGACTCTGCTGTCACTGCTGCTCATGTCTGATTCTGAAGGAGCCAGTCTAATTGGTTATCTACACTGACAGTTGCAAGTCTGTCAGAAGTTAGACGGGGATTAAGCTGTCTGGGTGCTAAATGTTTTTATAAACACATTAAAGTTTTTTGGGGTGCATAGTCGAGTAAGGGATAATGCCTGATGAGGTGTCCGTTATCAGGCTGATGTGGAGGGATAAACCATCTGATGCGCAGTTTCCAAAGAAAAAAAAATAGAACATTCATTTATACTTTAATGTTTTTGCAATTCAATTTAATTTTATTTATAAAGCCCAATATCATAAATCACAATTAGCCTCACAGGGCTTTACAGCATACCACATCCCTCTGTCCTTTGGACCCTTGTAGGGGGAAAAAGAAATTGTAGAAACCTCAGGAAGAGCAACTGAGGAGGGATCCCTCTTCCAGGACAGACAGACATGCAATAGATGTCATACAGAACAGATCAACACAATAAAGTTGCTGTAATCCATATGACAAAGTGATACATAGCGAGAGCGACGGACAGAGAAAGAAATTACAGAGAGACTGAGATGCAGGGCAGACAGTAATGACAATAACTACAACATTAATTTTAGTAATAATATTACAATAATGATAACAGTAATTATGGTAGCATACGTTGTAAGTATATATTAATATATGATAGGAAATGTATGTGACAATAAACCATATGTGTATAATAATAGAAGTATAACTAATAATAACAGAAGTCGTAGGAGGCATCAGGTAAGACCACGGCAGCAGCACAACCATGACACACCATCCAGGCATAGCTGTGATACGAGGAAACTTGCGAGACAGTGGAGCCCAAAGGCTCTGGAGAAGAAGCAGACTTAGGGGCCGTTCAGATATAGCGTCTTTTGCGCGCACAAATCCATTAGTTTCAATGTAGACGCACGCTAAGCGTGCTCACAATTCAAAGCGACGCCGTAGCGGCGCGCATCCGGTGCGACGCGCCTGTTTTTTCATGCACGTCCGCGGCGCACAGAGATGGAAAAATCTCAACTTTTTCGAATGCAGCAAGCGCACCGCATGTCATGTGATAAGAATTAACCAATCAGCTCCCCGGATCTGCTTCTTCCTCTCCGTCCAACAGACAACATTATGTATCTAATATCACACACTATCTCTCTACCAACATCTCCCTCTCTCCCTCTCCTCCACACACACACACACACACACACACACACACACACACACACACACACACACACACACACACACACACACACACACACACACACACCTCACCTCCTGATCCTTGCTGGAAATCCATTTAACTTTTTTGAAAACTTTTTTACTCCCCCTGTGAGTGACGTCGGTTTTGGTTGCTTAGTAACGGCAGGCGCGGCAGTAGCGCAACCTCCGAAGCGCCTTGGATAGAAGGGTAGAAACGGCACAGCTGGCGTTTTCCACGCGCTTTTAGACGCTGCATGTGAACAGCCCCTCATGCAGTAAAGCTGAGTTAGTGATTTGCAGTAGTAGGACCAACCAAGCTTTCTGTCCTTTCCAAATCTCTTAAATGTTAGCACAGAAATAAGGAAGACGCAAACCTGGCTGACATTTACCTGACACCATGCTCTTGATGTAGCTATGCATTAGCTAGGCTGGTTAGCTAGATCTTTAACATTAGCTTATTTTATTTACTTGACATTATACAATGTAACCTGTCCATTAAGATTGTGACAGTACTCCAGTAACATATCTCAACCATCCTCAAAATTTATTTTTCTTTCCAACCATTTTTAACCAGCTCATGTAGAATATTTCATGCGACTCATACAGTTTTCACAGAACAGACTATCCCATCTTTTAGGCCCTGTGTCCACATAGCACCTTTTTCTGGCAGACTCCGCGGAGGTCCGCGCGGACGGACGTCCACAAGCCCTGTGCGCACGGACTCCACTCCGCGCACCAATGTCACTCAAAAGACTGCTCGACATGTATTTTCACATCGCCATGACAGAAATGTGCAAGAATTGGCGGTAATGTAGTGTTTCACGGACATTTTTATTGGAAACTACAACGCGGAAGTGCGCTCAATGCTCTGCTTATAGTGCGCCCGAGTCTGTGAGCACCTTAAATTAAAACTCTCGGCGCACACTGCAACACAATCACACAGATGCGCAACTCAGAGCATCAGAAGTGTCTCTGACACCAGACTCAGAGCGGCTCTGAGTGCGCTCAGGGCTCGTTGACATATATATGTGTATATATATATATATATATATATATATATATATATATATATGTGTGTGTGTGTGTATGTGTGTATGTATGTATGTATGTATGTATGTATGTATGTGTATATATATATATATATATATATATATATATATATATAATATATATATATATATATATATATATACACATATATATTGTTACAACCCGGCTCTTAGGCTGCACAAAACGGGAGGGAAGACGAGGTTCAAAAATAATCAATGCGTTTATTAACATAAACGTAAGAAATACGTGAAAATCAGTGTCAGTAATCAGTAGTGTAAGCGTGTGTGGATGCATGTGTGTGTATGTGTGAGCGTGACAAAACCAAAAGCAACAGAAAAGGCACAGCCGCGCCGCGGGGCCCTCATGTACGGCGTGGATCGAATGAGAGACAGAGAGCCAGCTGGTACCAGAATATAACTGCTTCACCGGGCCCAGGTGCAGTGCATCAGCTGATGACGGTCCCTCCTGAAAGGCAAAGCAAACCAACCAGCGACCAGCAAACCCACACACCTCCAGAGTAAAGGGAGGGGCCGTATATATACATATGTGTGTGTGTGTGTATGTCCATGATGTTCTCCTCCGTTTCCAGCAGCACATCCCAGTCTGTGCATTCAAAGCAGTCTCTTAGAGCCTCAGTAGCCTCTGGTGTCCATTTCCTGACTCTGAGTTTAGTTGCAGGCTGCCTCCACACACAGGGTTTGTAACATATCTGCAGAAGAACCAAGTTGTGAGCTGACCTGCCCAGTGGTGGTAAGGCAGTGGCTCTGTAAGCTTCTTTGACATTGGTATAAAGCAGATCAAGGGTTTTATTTTCTCTGGTTGGACAGTTAAAAAACTGTGTAAATCCAGTCAGGTGAGAGGAGAGGGAAACATGGTTGAAGTCTCCTGATATTATCAATAGTGCCTCAGGATGTTTAGTCTGTATCTTAGCAACAAGTTCATGGAGAACTTCACATGGAACTTCAGCAGTTGCCTTGTGGGATGTACACAAGTATTGTTATGATATAACTGAATTCTCTTGGTACATAATATGGCCTTAAACCAACTGCCAAAAGTTCAATATCTGGACAACACATCTTCTCCTTGACAATAATATGTGCAGGTCTGCACCATCTGTGGTTCACAAATAAAGCCAGGCCCCCACCCTTTTTCTTGCCACTAGCTTTAGAGTTTCTGTCCGAGCGTATGAGAGTGAAGCCAGGTAGATCCACGTTGGAGTCTGAGATGTTTTGATTAAACTACGTTTTCGTAAAACACATGAGACTGCACTCACTGTATACTTTATGAGTCTTCATCAATCTCTCCAGTTCATCACTCTTGTTGGGCAGAGAGTTGACATTTCCCATGATGACTGATGGCAGAAAGGGCTTATATCTTCATTTCCAAGCCTTCACCTTTGCACCAGCAGGGCAACCACGAAAACACCTCTTCATCTCAGCTGGAATAGGATGGTGTCCTCCAGACTTGCTCTGTTTCAACGAAAAAAGCTCCTCTCTTGAATAAACTCTTCTCTTCACAGAAGTGTCCATTAACATTGAACACCCATGACTTTTGACTCCTTAGGCATTAAAACTGACAGGATTATATGAAGCATATTACTGCATGGGCTTGGGAAAACTTTGGAAAACCGTTGTTGGTGAACACAGTTTGTTGCTGAATCTGCGAATTCAAGTTAAGACTCTACCATGCAGTGTAGTGAAAACCATATATCAACAACATCCAGAAACACAGCTAACTTCTCTGGGCCCAAACTCATCTGAGATGGACTGACACACAGTGGAAAAGTGTGCTGTGGCCTTGACAGGTCCAAATTTCATGGTGGCTGGTCCAAATTGTTTTAGGAAATGATAGACATCTTGTCGTCTGAGCTAAAGAGGAAACGGACCATCCACATTTTTATCCATTTGTCTAAAAACATGTCCCTTTTCATATGATTATGTCTTATATTAAAAATGATTCATCTCAAAATCTTCTGCAGTACACTGAGCAATTACAAAGCCTGTTTTGTTGTTAACTTAACAGGTAGAGCTGAGGTTGCAGCAGACACAGAGGGGACAGTGGGCACAGTGGAAGGAGCTGAGGATGGAGATGGACATAAGATGAAAAACATGTCCCTTGTCATATGATTATATCTTATATTAGTATATCTTAATGATATAATTTGACTAGAAATTAAATATATATGGTGACAGTTTTTCCCTCACCTGATTCATTAGCCTTGGCTGAGCCTGAGGAAATGGACTGCCCTCCTCGACAGAGAACTCAACGCTACTCCAACGCATCCCTGGGGAGTTTACAGTCTGGATTAAGCTATAGATTCAGTATTTAGAACAGTGTTCTGGTTTGGTTCAGTATTTAGAATTGGACTGTTTGGGTCAGCAACCAAACAGTCCAATTCTAAATACTGAATCTATAACTGACTAACAATTACAAACACCATCAAGGCACACTATGTCAAAAAATACAAATGCATTTTGCACTGGCCCAAACTCTGGTGAGATGATGTCAGCACTTAATCTCACACACAGGATTTGATTTGATAAGTAGAATCCTGCATCTCTCACTGCTTGCATTATTGTATTCATTTTTTTCAATTCATCCACACAGCCAGCTACGTCCCCCGAAGCTCAGTGGAGGATCTTTTCCCAGGGACATGGTACCTCACACGAGTGGATGACAAACACCGCAGGGAATACGCTCGAAGACCTCTGGATGATGACCTGGCAGCAGAGCCAGAACTTGTTCGCTCCAGCACTGCTAATGAGGTACAAGATCAATAAATAAATAAATAAGCTTTCAACATTGTATTTAAAGTACATCACAAAATTTTATACACAGCCTTTATATCTGCGAATGTAGTGTATTACCAATGCATGGTAAAAACAGTTGGTGTACATGTGGGAGTCTAGTCTGAGAAATGTGTCTAATCTAACCTTGTGTGTCAATTTAAGCAAAGGATAATTCTGTTTTTAAGAGGATAATAAGGATAAAATGTTTTTATTAAATACATTTTCAACTAAAAGTCAGATCATTGAGGAGGAGTGGAATTGCTGTGATAGCTTAAAGGGAAAATCCAGTATTCTGTACATTTCCTCAGCGCTATTTCCATCAGTACAACATAGCGTCACATTGTACTGATCATTTCTTGTCAACACAAATATTATTTTTCACAGGTTATTTCAAGTTTCTCCTGCTTTGATGTTTTGTTTTGTGTTTTTTCTCCAAAAAAGAAAAACATGTCATTACACCGTAACAACAGTGGAGAAAAAAAAAGATAAAAACTGATGCAGCATATTTTTGGGTTGTCCATCTATACAAAAGTCTGTCCCATTTTTGTGAATGCGTATTTCAAAGAATGCCTTGAAGGAATTTCTTTAAATCTGGCACAAACAGTCTCTTGGACTCCAGGATGAACTGATTAGATTTTGGCAGTCAAAGATTAAAGTCACTATGACCTTGCATCTTTCTCATTCTTGAATGCAGTATTTCAAGAAAAGGGGAATTTATTCAGATTTTGCACAAATGTTTATTTGGAATGAGCAATGAACTAATTTGATTTTGGTGGTCAAAGGTCAAAGTCATTGTGACTTCACGAACCATGTTTTGGCCACAATTTAAGAATTATTAGGTTCATGACAAAACGTCAGACAAATGTCTAATGGAGTACAATAATGAATGGATGACATTTTATAAACCAAAGATCAACCTTACTGTGTCATCATAATATTCTGCATAAAACATATAGCATAAAAGAATGACTGCTAATTATTGCAAATGAAAACAGTCTTTCCATTAGAGCAAAGCAACAGCCTGGTGAATATGACATGAATGATGTCCTACTGATTTGAATAGTCCTGAGGAAATGTAGTAACACTGCATTTATCAGTTCAGTATAATTTCCATTTATATTGTATTGGAAAATTTGAAGAAATACTCATCTCTCATTGGCTGATAGGTCTGACAATAAGATAGCAGAGCTAAGCTTACACAGTTAGTGTAAGTGTAAGTTAGTGAATGATATCCATCATTCATGGATATACTAAGATTTTTTTTTTTACTGGTTTAAAAAGGGATGCAGTAGCTCAAACATCCTCTCACGCTCATGAAGATGATACACGCAGAGCATAAGTAATACACGTTACAGCTAACAAACTTTGCATTGCACTGTAACCAGCTAAATTGTTTACAATGATAGTGTGACACAAACTAGCTTAGTCTCGTGTTAGATAGCCAGAAAGTTTTATATGTTATTGGTCTGATAGTCCTACAAATAGGGAAAGCATCTGAGGTGAATTTAGGGTGACCAGATGTTCCAAAAAATTTGGGATAGTCCCGATATCTTAGCAGTTGTCCCAGATCCTGCCCTAATTTTCCCGAAAATTACACTAGAGCAGAGTGTGGATTAGTTATTGCCTGATAAAACATTAAAAACTGATCATGGTGGTTGAGTCCTGCAGCTCCTGCCGGCTGCACATTGGCTGCAGCAGTTACATGAATTAGGTGCGTTGTAGTTTTTAAATTGTGTACAGCAGTGGCGCAAATTGATAATCAAATAATTTTCATTCATTCATTGTTAACAACATGTAGTCTGGTGACACAGGACCTGATGAAAAGGCAGCTAAAAAGCACAAACGTCTCTGCAGGTACTGGTAGGAGTGGGGAGGGAAATACACCTGGCTTACTGCAGCCTTACGAGATACAAACAAAGCGTTTTGCAAAGTTTGTCGAAAAGAATTTGGCATTTCGCAGGGAGGGGGGTCAGACATCAGACTATATGCTAGCAGTAAACAACATATCAGTAACAGCATAACTGTACAGACCAACACGGTCTTATCCGTCTTAAAGCGGGAAGATGACTCCATGTACAATAAAATAGCTGCTGCTGAACTGACCTCCGTGTTCCACTGTGTGACCCACCAGCAGTCATACAGATACTGTGGCCGCACAAAATCAGAAGCACTTGTCACAAATATACTGGCACCCCTCGCATCTGACTTCACCCAAAGCCTTGAGTCAGAAGACATGTACTTTTCTATTACAACTGATGCCTCTAATAAAGCCAATGTAAAAACATTCCCCCTCTCTGTAAGATTCTGGACACCTGAGCAAGGTATCCAAAACAAGGTTCAGGATTTCTTTGAACAGGCAGCTGAGGACTCAGATGCTGTCACACACACCTTACTGCAGAAGTTAAAGGAACACAAACTCAGCATCCATAACGTCTCAGCCTTCTCGCCTTACAATGTGGCTGTGAATAATGGTAGAAAACACTCCTTTTACCAAAATCTGAAACAACACAACAGCAAGATCCTGCCTGCAAACTGCCCAGCTCACATAATCCACAATGCAGTAAAACATGCCAGCAATGCACTGAAAACAGATGTGGAGACTATAGTGATTAAAACATTCAATCATTTCAGCTGTTCTGCCAAGACAGTGGCCGCTTCTATGATATCGTGGAGAAATACCTTGACAAATGGTTTGACTTCTCTGAAACTGGGCACCTGTTCAACATCCAGTGTTTCAACCTCAAGGAAAAACAAGAAATCAGCTACCGGCAAGTGACCGCAGCTGTATCCGCCCTTCAGATGGAAGAGGATCTCGACATGGTTGAGCTCTACAATGAGAGCTGTGTCCTGAAAGAGGTCTTGCCTCACCTGGAAACACAGTGTTACCCTGTAGTAGGTGAGTTTTGGACCCAAGCACTAAAGAGCAAGTCTGTCCTTGGTCCTGAGCATCCCCGTGAGCAACGCTTACTCGGAGAGGGTGAAATCATCATGAAAGGCGCCTTGACTGACATGAGAAACTGATGCTCATTTAACCTGCTCCACTGCGAAATCAAAGTGAAGATGAATTTACAGAAGAGCTGTGCAGACTTCCACAAATTAATCCTGGGAAAGACAAGAGTGCTGGCAGCATTGAAATCCTCTGCCAAATATGCCAGCAACAGGCCTCCACAATCTAGTCTTCCTAGGAGGTAGCTGAAGTGAATTTAAAGTTTTGTTGCTGTTATCCTACACACAAAGTACTAAATACACCCCTTTTGTCCCATTTTTTGTTTTATAGAGTAGATGAAGAGAGCGCAAGTTGCAGCCGCGAGGACAGGGAAAGAGCAGCCAGCCAGGAGGAGTGATTTGCACGTTGCAGTGCAACCTCTTGTTCTTACTGTTCAAAACTGTTCTACCAACTTGTTCTACAAACTGATACGCTATGAAATTGGAAAAGAGGAAAAAGATTGAAGGAAAAGATTGAACAAATTTTTTAAATTAAATCAGGGAACTGATCACAGATGTTTTTACATCTATTGTTGCTTTAATTTGCAGCTATGCCTTTTTATGCTAATTATGACAAAATGTCACATAAATGTCTTAAAGGGATAAAATGATAAAGTCCTAACATTTTCTATCCAAAAGGTCAAAGGTCAGCTTTACTTTGAGGACATAATGTTCTGCAAAAACACTTTTTTGGCCACTACTGAACATCATATCTCCGTAACAGAAGGGGAGACATTTGGTAAGATACTGAACTGATGACACTTATCTTGGGTGTCCACCTTGAAACTGTGCTGATTATTTAGATCTTCTGTGCTGTTAGGGAGAAGATGTGTATGAAGCACCCATGTTTTGAAAGACATGGATGTAAACTGTAAGTGCACTGCTGCGCTCAAGCATACAACCACAGGGCAGTAATTTCAGTGTAATACAAAGTGGAAAATTACAGTAACTTGTAATGTCTTGTAATTTACAAGAGGAGACAATTTTCAGGAAGACAGCATTTGACAAAGTTTATAAAGTTACCCTTAACTCTACAACTCACAAAATGCAGTGATTTTATTTAAATGAGTCTGGTATTTTCTCCCAAGGTGACAAATTAGTGTATTGTGTACTGTACTCTTTAGCCTATGTCCAAAACACATTGCACCACGTGTCCATGAAGAAATATGAGTAGGTCGTGCTTATAACTGCTGCATGGAATGCTACATAATGCCAACCAGGGAAGGATTGTTGATTAAATGTCCAACAGTTGGGTCTGACAGCAAAGCTTAAGGTCTAATGATGTCATTTTGCACAATAATTAGCCATGTGCTTCTGTTTGTTTGAGAAGTGATTAAAGATTCAGCGTGAACAATGGATAAATGAAGAAAGATATATTTGCCTTTAAGTAGATTCATTTCACTTAAATTATTTGAAATGTTATTTTTTTTTAATTATAGTTAACCTTATTTGTTAACTTGTTACACAGAAGAATAATTTGTGGACAAAGGTGGTTTATTCTTTTATTTGTAAATAAATGGCAATATTATTTGCCTAACGGAAATCTACCCCTGTCCTCTGTATCAGCTATCTGATGGTGGCTGGGCAAGGTTAGCTGAGAGTGATTCAAAGTTAGCAGGAAAGCCACATCTAGATGGCTGATAGACAAAGGATGACAGAAGCATATTTCCAGTTGGCCAATAATATTGCAACAATAATTAAGGCGTGTATTTTGAATGTAACGAAGGTGCCAGACTTAATAAAATTCTGTGGTTGTGGGGGTGGTCAGATCTGTAAAATGTTCCTGCTTTTTTTTAATCCCTTGCCAATGCCAGTGTTATTTACCCTAAACCATTAAGTGCTTTATAAACCAGCAGTTCATGTTATGATGTTAATGGTCTGTTTTCCTCCTTCAGCACATCCCCAGTCCAGCCAAGAAAATGCCTCGCATCCCTGCAGCCACCGCTGGCCCTGAGGCTGCCATCAGCAACTGAGAGCACTCTGCTTACCTCTGAGAGGTATCAAGGTCCAGCAGTTTAGAAACTGTAATAACTAGACAACACTACAAGACAGAAGGCTAGAAAGAGACAACGGCGTCACCTCCAAAATCATTATTCATTGAATTTAACTAGGTTGGAGCAGCGTGTCATGAAAGTGTACAGTGTTCTGTGAAGGCCTGTGGACAGCTGTAACCACTCCTCAGCTACATGTAGCCTTCCCCATATCTACATGTAATACTGTCAGACAGTAAACTCTATATTTGTCTAGTCTAGGGTCTATTTTGAACACAATAATGATTTGTTTTAGCAGTCCTTTTATTTCAATATTAACGTTTGTATATATTATCATCTTGCATTCGTGCAAAATGGACAGTTATATCTGGGAGAAGTACAGGCAGATGTTTGCATAGGATGTTGCTGATACTGAGTTAAACAAGCAGACTTCCTCCTGGCAGCTGGCAGCCAGTGACAGGAAGAGGAAATGGATATTAATTAATTAATGTGGCTGCAGGCCTCCTGCTGATTAAAAGATTGAAGAGAAGTGGGCCTCATCAGTAATGTATTATAGTAGTGTTACTGCTGCCACAACAACCCAGTGTGAGATGGAGTTCCTACCCCTGCTCTGCTGTTTGTGTTCAGTACTACAGTTTTCATTGAAAGCATGTAGTCAGCTGTCTACAGGACTTTGCAGGTTTATTATGTGACCAAACATCAGGAACCATGAGACTCAAGACTCAAAGTAATGCTCCACCCAGAGGGCTTCAGAGTCCTCTCTCAGCATGCACATAGTGGATGGAGTCTCACTTTAAACTGCTGTTGACTGCTGTAGCTGAGCTATGCATCTGCACAGAACATGTAAACTGTCTCACACTTCGTAAAAAAAAAAAAAAAAAAATCCTTAAGCAGAGGATTAGCTTTGTTTGGGAGGTACATGTTCAACTAAGGCTGTTCTGGATAACACCAGTGGATTATGGAGTAATCCATAATGGATTATTCAATTTGCTTTTATTGCCATTAAATGTCTAAACCCAGTAAATGATATGATACAGTGAGTAGCTGCTGCTGTTCTACATTAGGTTTATTCCCCCTTACAAAGAATTGCTCTGATTTTCAGTCTATTAAGAAACTGCATGAGATGTACTGCAGCATACAGTATAATAGCACATATATTTTAAAAATACTTGTTAACATTTATTTTTTTCTGTTGATAAAACAAAGTTGATTATCAGTAAATGTTTAATAAATTAGTCATTCAACTAATTTATCGTGCAAAAAGGAAAAACATTCTTTGGTTTCAGTGTCTCAATTGTTGTTGGTTTTTAAAATGTTTTTACAGAGTTGATTAGATATGATTGTCAGTTGTTTCTGACAGTTGTTTCTACATCTACTGCAAAACCAGAGGTAGTGTCTGTCTCACTGCTCACACATGTATAGTAACACATACTGTAACTGTTTACTATAATGGAGAAAGATAGAGAACCCAGTAAGGTAGTTTAAAATTGTGGTCCTCACAACATAAGGAATTGCAGTAGTCATCCTGCAGTGTCTATGAGCTCTTCACATTTCTCATTGTAATGTTGCTCAGTAGTAGAACTCACAGAAGAGTGCTGTCAACATAAGTGGATTTGGACATTCCTTTCACCAGTGACACCTAAAAGAAAAAAATCATTAAACTAGTGTCATTCTTGAAAGTACAATCAGCAAGATACTGTATAGCTTTTTAGTGCAACCCTCTCAGATTTGACTAAAATATATATGTTGGGACAAGTTTGAAACTCTCCACCTGTTGGGAAATATACAGTCCTTCAGTGAGAAGTCTACTCAACTTAGGTTCACACTGTAAATATTTGCATGTGCTTTGAGTACAAGCAGGCTCAATTCATCGTAGACAGAGTCCTGCACGGGTCAATTTTTCAAAAAAAGTTTAATATTTTAGCATGCTCTTTCCACCACCTAAAAAGGGTCTTCCTTGGATGTCTTGAACTTGATGTAGGCTACCACCCCATCTTCGGGCTGCAAAGTTTCATGACTGGAGTCCTCCATGTCCATGTCGGTGACGATGGTGGCGAGGTGGTCAAAGGTTTGATTTGTGCCACTGACTTTCAAAATACAAGGAGTTGATATTTGCACATTACACAGCTTTTTGCGGGCTACCTGTTGTGTACCCCACCCCCCCCATCCCCGGGTCAAGACTCTGATCGGAGGTGCCACACTTCTGTCTAGATCAAATGCAGTCTGACACAACACCACTGCAATAAATCTTACCTCCATCAAGGTCTACCCCACTTATATGAATGAGGGTTAACCACAAATATAACACCTCTTTGTGTAATATAGATTAACCATGATGTTGAGTCACCACCTCCAAAACAACTGTTTGATCACAATCTTTAAACCTAAACTGGAAACAAAGTATAATAGAACCTTAGTCCTGTAAAAGATTTGTCTGTGTATTTCATTCCTTCATAATGCTGTGCAATGTTGCTCTAGTTTTACAAACGCTGAACAGAGTGCAGAGGAGATGGTTGATAGCCGAGGGACCAAGGAGTCTGGAGCATCCCTACCAAATACACAGAGCTGTCCTGGCTCTGCCTTATTAAAAGTTTGCAAGCAGCAGCAGTGCAATGATATATTTTTGTGTAAAAGGTTAGTAAAAAAACTAAACAAAACATCGCACCATCAAGGTGTTTTGTGTTATGTTGTGACACTACATTGTTGGGCAGTGATAACGACAGTTCTACTGGTTTCTTTTCATTACACCGGACGGTTACAGATTCATTGAATGTGAATATGGACTGCATTGTTCCACTGTTGTCTATCCTTGTCAGTTTTATTCAAATGGCTGAAGTGTTGCATACTAAAGCCATACTAAAGCCTTAATGTCAAAGGGCTTTAATCGATGAAGTTTAAGGTCAGGAGATTGAAGTGCAGTATACGGAACCAAACAACTTCATTCTTATGTCAGCAAATTCTTGTTTTGTTCTCTCTGTGTTTTGTCTCAGATTATTTTTCCTGTATATCTTTGACATTGATTTGACAATAGTTTGTCAACAAAGAACCAAATGTTAAAAGAGAAGAGTCTTGGGCAGAATACATCAGCCTTAAATTAACAGCATTGGTCTGTGTCTGTTCCTATTGACCACTGGACTGGCTCCAAGACTTGCACACAGGAATCAGAGGAGTATGGACAGTTGATGACAGGGTGACAAGGTTCTTGAGAAGCCTTACAATAAGCATGTATGAACTATAAACAAAGATTTCCTTTAATAATGTACAGATATTCTTTTTAATGCAACATCAGAGTTTGTTCCTCTTCTTGCCCTGCTCACAGCAGCATCAAAAACATGCACAATCAGTGACAGTTTCTGGTATGGTTTTAACGTAATCTGTTTGGTGCCTGCTTATAGGGCCTGTTTCAGAGGTCACATCATCTTTACCAGTGTTAAGGGTAACAAACAGATTATTTATGCTGTGTAGACATGAATTATGATTAATTTCATCCAGTTTGTGTGGATTCAAATGTGAAGACTCAGAATAAATGGACACTCAACATGTAAGGTATGTGTATGGTTATTTTTTCCACCAATAATCATAATAAATTTAGATATTATCAGTGTGTTCACCACTGTTATGTCTGTGTTTATTACTTTGAAGTAGCTGATATGTATTCCTTTGCTATGTCAATTTCAATCAATTTTATTGAGAGAGAAAGAGACTGAGACTTAGACTGACCAATTTTTCTGCATCTTTTCGGGTCAGGATAGGCCTAATTTTCACAATATTACGCAGATGGGAAAAATGCAGTCTGTGAGGTTTGTTTTAAATGAGAATGAAAAGACAGATCTTGATCAAATGTTACTCCGAGGTTTCTTACGGTAGAGAGGCCATAGCAATGGCATCTAGAGAAAATATGTCAACATCACATAATGGATATTTACAGAGTGATTTCTAATGATTTTACCTAAAGGAAGCATATATAGAGTAAATAGGATTGGTATGAGCACAGAACCTTGTGGAACACCAAAACAAACTTTAGTACGTAAGGATGATTCATCATGAACATGAACAAACTGAAAACGATAAGATAAATAAGATTTAAACCAGCTTAGGGCCAATTAAGTGTTCCAGTCTCTGTAGCAGAATTTGATGGTCAGTTGTGTCAAATGCCGCACTAAGATCTAATAAAACAAGTACAGAGACGAGTCCTTTGTCCTAAGCAATAAGAAGGTCATTTGTAATTTTTAGTGCTGTCTCAGTGCTAGGATGCACTCTAAATCCTGACTGAAATTTCTCAGATAAATTGTTATCATGGAGAAAATCACACAGCTGGTCTGCGACTGTTATTTATGAGATAGCGATGATGTGAAGGTGATGAAGGAGACTCTGCTGACACCATCTTGCTTTTATATAGAAAGGTTTATTACAAGAAGTACAGCATCAAATCAAGCACCTAGGATTGCCTGAGAGAGGGTTCGAAGCCAATATGAACTGCTCTGAATGACAGCCCCAAATATTCTGCTTATATAAGTTTGATTGTTTTGATGAACTTTGAGACAAAATGAAACAGGTAACAAAGAGACACTCTAGATGGAATCCAACCTTTCAACCTGTTTTATCAATCCTTGACTTGGGCCGTGATAAAATCTTGACCTGGGCCCCCAACTGAACATAACAGACCCTAAGCATCAAACAACATGTCATGTCAGATACTACACATTTCCCCCCTTCGAGACTACACAGAGTCTTGAAAAATAAAAGAGTAATACATACATACTTGCAGTTGTGATTAAAAATAGCTGTTCCTCCTACAGTGCTTCCTACAGCATAACCTTAGCAATTTAACAACTTTATGGAGTACAAGAGCTAAAACCTGTCAGGCAGCTATTTGTCCTGAAATGCCCCTCAAACAATCTAGACAGGAAAAATTCTCTCACAGCCCCTCTGCCTTAGGCGACCACTTATAGTACTCCAGACCAATTTAAAAAGGAGGAATTTGATATTTTGTGTAGGGATATGACTTAAACAAATACATGTGGAAACCTCAGTAAATAAAATCAAAACAATGTCCAAATTCAGGCTGGTCGACCAATCGCACCTTCCGGTGGACCTTTCCCTGCCTAGCAAGAAATATCCCTAAGCACCTGATAAAAAGAAAACAACTGAGATCCCGATGTATTTATCCAATACCAGAAACCATCAGTCTAAAACAATCAAAATAAGGAAATATTATAACATTTAAGTATTATTCATGCAGTAAAAGAAAACTCCAAAACTAAGCCAAACTATTATATCTTATTAAGATTATCACTATTATAGAATCATCCTCTATCAATCTCACAGATTACACTTTATTAGAACAAAATCCAAGAATATACATAAGAGCAAACATAAAAAGATATCACACTGCAACTCCTCAGCAGCGTCGACTCTCAGTATAGCGTCGATGATGTTTTTAATCAGGACATTTTTATCACCGTGTCCTTATTCAGGGCCCTCCAGTCCATGTTATTGTCCATATTTGAGTGTCTGAATTCCTTCAGAATGTCAGGGTCCCTGAACAACCAACCACCCTCACAGTGGTCTTACCCCAATACCGTCCTAGGAGGAAAGAAAACACCAACCAGTATCTTTGCGAAGACAGCCAATGCAAATTCATTAACACATCAAATGCAATTCACAATATCATAATTTCCCACTATTCTCCTTTTATTTTTACTGATCCATTCATTACTGTTGTTACATTGTTTTTTATTGTTGTTTTACTATGTTATTGTCACTTCATACAGGTCATCAATAGCCTCATGTCTACTGATGTCCAATCTAAGTAAAAAAAACTTCACGTCTGAAACAGTTCTCTGAGCTGTCTCAGATGAATCTGCATCATTCTCTTCAACCATCTGTTCTCTAGGTTCAAGAATCTCATTACTACTGTTCTCACTAAGCTCTATCTTTACCATAGGCTTCTGAGTTACTTTTACAAATTTCATGGGCATCGGAGATGTCATCACTGCTTTATTGGCAAGTCACACAGCTCACTCGAGTGACACACCATCAGCGCCAGCAGCCGCTATCCCATTTAAACCTGTGTGTTGGCAGATTTCAACAATGCAATTTTCCAAAACAACATTCATTTTTTCACAAACCCTTGGCTTTGTGGATGATAAATTGCTCCAAGATGCTGTTTAATTCCCAGTTTTTGCAAAATCAATTTCACCATTTTATCCACCAACTCTTTCCCATTGTCCAAGGATAGCCCCACCTGCTTATGACCTCTCTACACAAAACCTGGCAACAGACTGAGCATCCTTCTGCTTGGTTGGACCCCTCGGAATTGGAATGTGACCAGGAGGAACCATCACACCCCTCCGAACATCGTTTTTCAGACAGATAGTATACCTGCCTATGACATACTCAATCTGTTCAAGCAAATATGGTGCCCAAAAACCATACTCCTTGGTAATCTTTCTCCTAACTTCCCCCCTTGCAACATGAGCTAACCCCTGTGCTTCCTGAATCATTAGACCTAACAGGTCTGGAGGTGCTACTGTCAGCCCCTCATGATTTCTCCATAGGCCAGTAGAATCTTGGGTGGCACCTCGGTCTAGCCACAACTGTTTATCCATTTCGGTTACAGCTTCCTGCATCAAAATCACATTCCTCAACATAATTTTGTCTTCCAAGTTTACTTCATGAGTGACCAGAAGAACTTTGCCCAATTTGTCTGCTCCTGTGACGGCTTTTGCAGCCTCATCAGCTGCTTTATTCCCTCATGTAACCTTTTGACACATCTATTTTATGTGCTGCACATTTAGCTATTGCTATTTCTTTAGGCTTCATCACAGCCTGCAACAATTTCATTCTTTAAGCTTGATGCTGTATTGGAGAATCATCCGTTTTCTTAAACCTTCGGTTCTTCCACACTGATCCAAATAAATGACACACCTTATGTGCATATGCAGATCCAATCCTATATAAAGGCTCAAAAAGGTTACATGCTCCCACACGGGACAAACTATCACCCAAGATGTCCACCGCAAGACAGTTATCTAATTATCACCCAATACTCACACCCATTCACCTTAAAGTCATCAAAATAATCTCAGTATTGAATCCCTAATGCAGCTCAAGTCAAACTAAACCATGCACAGACAATGAAACTCATCTGCAACTCTCCACAGTATTTAAACCCCAAACAATTATACTCCCTTCATTAATTAAATGCATCAACTGATCAGTCTCTCTTAAGCCTCTCTTGTAAATGACTATAGCCTATAATATCTTATGTGACCCGCCATCGCTGCAAATAAAAAAAACGTTGCAAATTAAACAGAAACGCCGCGATGCAAATAAAAAAGCAACGATGCAAATAAAAAAGCCACAACGGAAATGAATTACCGGGGACTATTATTGCCGATGCACATGTTTTTTTTTATGTGAAAGAAGAAGAAGAAGAAGAAGAAGAGAGAAACGTAAGAAGAAGACGAAAAATAAAAATAAAAACGAACGAAAAACTAAGTGTGCTATATATGGTTAGGCCATGTAGCCCCAGGTTTGATATGAAGCTGAACTGGAGGATGCTGGTGGTCCTCTATCTGTATACTATAACGTTAGACGAATTCAGCGAGTGATTTGTGTATGCCACCATCTTGCGGCAGCGCCATTGCTGCGGTCGTCAGCAATGGCAGCAATCGTTTGAGCGATAAGCAGGAAAGATAAGAGTAATAGGGAGACAATAGACACTGTGTAATATAAAGTTAGCATACGTTACGTGTACTGACGTTAGCAAGCTAGCAGCGTGACATTTAATCATTATGGACAGGGTACGTGACTAAAAACAACAACAACAACAACGACAACACGTGTTTGTGTTTTGTTTTAGGTATTCAAGAATATTTTATTGATCACCTGGCCTCCGATGACCAGAAAAACGGCAATTACAGGTTTCTGATTGAGGGTCAAAATTACCTGAGCTCCGGATGGGTCGTTGATTTGGGTCCTTTTAGACGACCATCACATATTGAAGGCCATCAATATTGATCGCCTTCAATATGATGTGATGGTCACGTAGCCTCGCCATAATGATTAAATGTCACACTGCTAGCTTGCTAATGTCAGCACACGTAATGTATACTAATGTTATATTACACAGTGTTTAATGATACAGTCTATTATCTACCTATTACTCTAATCTTTCCTGCTTCGCTCATCATCGCTCAAACAGATGATTAATTTCTAAATTAATATCGGAACTCATTTAAGATACCTTCATCAGTTACCGGAGGCCACTGTCTAACATCAACCCAGCTATTCATGATGCTGTCATCGTAGAGAGTCAGTTCACAATGACAGCATAATGAATTGATGACTGACACATGTCACCGCAGCAATGTGCCGCCGCAAGATGGCACTGCGGTCAAGCCAGCCGTGGTTCGCTTTTGCTTGGTCAAATCAGCCGCACGTTTGTTTCTAGTGCGCGAATCTACTAACACTTACGGTAATCGCAATGAAACGGCTCTGAAGAGCTGCTGGGAGTGACTGCGGATCAGACTGCAGAGACAAGTTGAAGGATATTCCGAACTTTGACGTAGAATAAAAAACGTATTTTCCATAAGTAGTCCATGATTCATATACCGCTGAACTTAGTACTTCCTAGACTACGTGCATGCATAATATGAAGTATTTTTACTGTGTACTTTTTGAGTAATCCTGTGTCAAAATCCTTAACAGATCACACGATCAATGATATTTAACGCAACTTTGACGTAGAATAAAACACTTATTTTCCATAAGTAGTCCATGATTCATATACCGCTGAACTTAGTACTTTCTAGACTACGTGCATGAATAATATGAAGTATTTTTACTGTGTACTTTTCGAGTAATCCTTTGTCAAAATCCTTAACAGGTAAGATTAAGGATATTTTGTCCAACTTTGACGTAGAATAAAACACTTATTTTCCATAAGTAGTCCATGATTCATTTACCACTGAACTTAGTACTCCCTAGACTACGTGCATGCATAATATCAAGTACTTTTACTGTGTACTTTTCGAGTAATCCTTTGTCAAAATCCTTAACAGGTAAGATTAAGGATATTTTCCAACTTTGACGTAGAATAAAACACTTATTTTCCATAAGTAGTCCATGATTCATATACCGCTGAACTTAGTACTCCCTAGACTACGTGCATGAATAATATGAAGTATTTTTACTGTGTACTTTTCGAGTAATCCTTTGTCAAAATCCTTAACAGATGACATGATCAAGGATATTTTGCCCAACTTTGACGTAGAATAAAACACTTATTTTCCATAAGTAGTCCATGATTCATTTACCACTGAACTTAGTACTCCCTAGACTACGTGCATGAATAATATCAAGTACTTTTACTGTGTACTTTTCGAGTAATCCTTTGTCAAAATCCTTAACAGATGACATGATCAAGGATATTTTGCCCAACTTTGACGTAGAATAAAACACTTATTTTCCATAAGTAGTCCATGATTCATTTACCACTGAACTTAGTACTCCCTAGACTACGTGCATGAATAATATCAAGTACTTTTACTGTGTACTTTTCGAGTAATCCTTTGTCAAAATCCTTAACAGGTAAGATTAAGGATATTTTGTCCAACTTTGACGTAGAATAAAACACTTATTTTCCATAAGTAGTTCATGATTCATTTACCGCTGAACTTAGTACTTTCTAGACTACGTGCATGAATAATATGAAGTATTTTTACTGTGTACTTTTCGAGTAATCCTTTGTCAAAATCCTTAACAGATGACATGATCAAGGATATTTCACCCAACTTTGACGTAGAATAAAACACTTACTTTCCATAAGTAGTCCATGATTCATATACCGCTGAACTTAGTACTCCCTAGACTACGTGCATGCATAATATCAAGTACTTTTACTGTGTACTTTTCAAGTAATCCTGTGTCAAAATCCTTAACAGGTAAGATTAATGATATTTAATGCAACTTTGACATAGAATAAAACACTTATTTTCCATAAGTAGTCCATGATTCATTTACCACTGAACTTAGTACTCCCTAGACTACGTGCATGCATAATATCAAGTACTTTTACTGTGTACTTTTCGAGTAATCCTTTGTCAAAATCCTTAACAGGTAAGATTAAGGATATTTTCCAACTTTGACGTTGAATAAAACACTTATTTTCCATAAGTAGTCCATGATTCATATACCGCTGAACTTAGTACTCCCTAGACTACGTGCATGAATAATATGAAGTATTTTTACTGTGTACTTTTCGAGTAATCCTTTGTCAAAATCCTTAACAGATCACACGATCAATGATATTTAATGCAACTTTGACGTAGAATAAAACACTTATTTTCCATAAGTAGTTCATGATTCATTTACCGCTGAACTTAGTACTCCCTAGACTACGTGCATGAATAATATTAAGTATTTTTACTGTGTACTTTTCGAGTAATCCTTTGTCAAAATCCTTAACAGATGACATGATCAAGGATATTTTGCCCAACTTTGACGTAGAATAAAACACTTATTTTCCATAAGTAGTTCATGATTCATTTACACAGAAGTAAGTACTCCCTAGACTACGTGCATGAATAATATCAAGTATTTTTACTGTGTACTTTTCGAGTAATCCTTTGTCAAAATCCTTAACAGATCACACGATCAATGATATTTAACGCAACTTTGACGTAGAATAAAACACTTATTTTCCATAAGTAGTCCATGATTCATATACCGCTGAACTTAGTACTCCCTAGACTACGTGCATGAATAATATGAAGTATTTTTACTGTGTACTTTTCGAGTAATCCTTTGTCAAAATCCTTAACAGATGACATGATCAAGGATATTTTGCCCAACTTTGACGTAGAATAAAACACTTATTTTCCATAAGTAGTCCATGATTCATTTACCACTGAACTTAGTACTTTCTAGACTACGTGCATGAATAATATCAAGTATTTTTACTGTGTACTTTTCGAGTAATCCTTTGTCAAAATCCTTAACAGATCACACGATCAATGATATTTAACGCAACTTTGACGTAGAATAAAACACTTATTTTCCATAAGTAGTCCATGATTCATATACCGCTGAACTTAGTACTCCCTAGACTACGTGCATGAATAATATGAAGTATTTTTACTGTGTACTTTTCGAGTAATCCTTTGTCAAAATCCTTAACAGATGACATGATCAAGGATATTTTGCCCAAATTTGATGTAGAATAAAACACTTATTTTCCATAAGTAGTCCATGATTCATTTACCACTGAACTTAGTACTCCCTAGACTACGTGCATGAATAATATCAAGTATTTTTACTGTGTACTTTTCGAGTAATCCTTTGTCAAAATCCTTAACAGATCACACGATCAATGATATTTAACGCAACTTTGATGTGGAATAAAACACTTATTTTCCATAAGTAGTCCATGATTCATATACCGCTGAACTTAGTACTCCCTAGACTACGTGCATGAATAATATGAAGTATTTTTACTGTGTACTTTTTGAGTAATCCTGTGTCAAAATCCTTAACAGATCACACGATCAATGATATTTAATGCAACTTTGACGTAGAATAAAACATTTATTTTCCATAAGTAGTCCATGATTCATATACCGCTGAACTTAGTACTCCCTAGACTACGTGCATGAATAATATGAAGTATTTTTACTGTGTACTTTTTGAGTAATCCTGTGTCAAAATCCTTAACAGGTAAGATTAAGGATATTTTCCAACTTTGACGTAGAATAAAACACTTATTTTCCATAAGTAGTTCATGATTCATTTACCACTGAAGTAAGTACTCCCTAGACTACGTGCATGAATAATATCAAGTATTTTTACTGTGTACTTTTCGAGTAATCCTTTGTCAAAATCCTTAACAGATCACACGATCAATGATATTTAACGCAACTTTGATGTGGAATAAAACACTTATTTTCCATAAGTAGTCCATGATTCATTTACCACTGAACTTAGTACTCCCTAGACTACGTGCATGAATAATATCAAGTACTTTTACTGTGTACTTTTCGAGTAATCCTTTGTCAAAATCCTTAACAGGTAAGATTAAGGATATTTTGTCCAACTTTGACGTAGAATAAAACACTTATTTTCCATAAGTAGTTCATGATTCATTTACCACTGAACTTAGTACTCCCTAGACTACGTGCATGAATAATATGAAGTATTTTTACTGTGTACTTTTCGAGTAATCCTGTGTCAAAATCCTTAACAGATCACACGATCAATGATATTTAACGCAACTTTGACGTAGAATAAAACACTTATTTTCCATAAGTAGTTCATGATTCATTTACCACTGAAGTAAGTACTCCCTAGACTACGTGCATGAATAATATTAAGTATTTTTACTGTGTACTTTTCGAGTAATCCTTTGTCAAAATCCTTAACATGACATGATCAAGGATATTTTGCCCAACTTTGACGTAGAATAAAACACTTATTTTCCATAAGTAGTTCATGATTCATTTACCACAGAAGTAAGTACTCCCTAGACTACGTGCATGAATAATATCAAGAATTTTTACTGTGTACTTTTCGAGTAATCCTTTGTCAAAATCCTTAACAGATGACATGATCAAGGATATTTCACCCAACTTTGACGTAGAATAAAACACTTATTTTCCATAAGTAGTCCATGATTCATATACCGCTGAACTAAGTACTTCCTAGACTATGTGCATGCATAATATGAAGTATTTTTACTGTGTACTTTTCGAGTAATCCTGTGTCAAAATCCTTAACAGGTAAGATTGAGGAAAGTACACTCGAAAAGTACACAGTAAAAGTACTTGATACACAGTAAAAGTACTTGATATTATGCATGCACGTAGTCTAGGAAGTACTAAGTTCAGCGGTATATGAATCATGAACTACTTATGGAAAATAAGTGTTTTATTCTACGTCAAAGTTGGGTGAAATATCCTTAATCTTGTCATCCGTTAAGGATTTTGACACAGGATTACTCGAAAAGTACACAGTAAAAGTACTTGATATTATTCATGCACGTAGTCTAGGGAGTACTAAGTTCAGTGGTAAATGAATCATGAACTACTTATGGAAAATAAGTGTTTTATTCTACGTCAAAGTTGCGTTAAATATCATTGATCGTGTGATCTGTTAAGGATTTTGACACAGGATTACTCGAAAAGTACACAGTAAAAATACTTCATATTATTCATGCACGTAGTCTAGGGAGTACTAAGTTCAGTGGTAAATGAATCATGAACTACTTATGGAAAATAAGTGTTTTATTCTACGTCAAAGTTGGACAAAATATCCTTAATCTTACCTGTTAAGGATTTTGACAAAGGATTACTCGAAAAGTACACAGTAAAAGTACTTGATATTATTCATGCACGTAGTCTAGGGAGTACTAAGTTCAGTGGTAAATGAATCATGGACTACTT
The DNA here is from genome assembly GCA_026686955.1 of Epinephelus cyanopodus. Lineage (NCBI taxonomy): Eukaryota > Metazoa > Chordata > Actinopteri > Perciformes > Serranidae > Epinephelus > Epinephelus cyanopodus. The sequence goes on along the minus strand of CM048932.1, from coordinate 67,823 downwards.
ATGGAAAATAAGTGTTTTATTCTATGTCAAAGTTGCATTAAATATCATTAATCTTACCTGTTAAGGATTTTGACACAGGATTACTCGAAAAGTACACAGTAAAAGTACTTGATATTATGCATGCACGTAGTCTAGGGAGTACTAAGTTCAGCGGTATATGAATCATGGACTACTTATGGAAAATAAGTGTTTTATTCCACATCAAAGTTGCGTTAAATATCATTGATCGTGTGATCTGTTAAGGATTTTGACAAAGGATTACTCGAAAAGTACACAGTAAAAATACTTGATATTATTCATGCACGTAGTCTAGGGAGTACTAAGTTCAGTGGTAAATGAATCATGAACTACTTATGGAAAATAAGTGTTTTATTCTACGTCAAAGTTGGAAAATATCCTTAATCTTACCTGTTAAGGATTTTGACAAAGGATTACTCGAAAAGTACACAGTAAAAGTACTTGATATTATTCATGCACGTAGTCTAGGGAGTACTAAGTTCAGCGGTATATGAATCATGAACTACTTATGGAAAATAAGTGTTTTATTCTACGTCAAAGTTGGAAAATATCCTTAATCTTACCTGTTAAGGATTTTGACAAAGGATTACTCGAAAAGTACACAGTAAAAATACTTCATATTATTCATGCACGTAGTCTAGGGAGTACTAAGTTCAGTGGTAAATGAATCATGGACTACTTATGGAAAATAAGTGTTTTATTCTACGTCAAAGTTGGACAAAATATCCTTAATCTTACCTGTTAAGGATTTTGACAAAGGATTACTCGAAAAGTACACAGTAAAAGTACTTGATATTATTCATGCACGTAGTCTAGGGAGTACTAAGTTCAGTGGTAAATGAATCATGGACTACTTATGGAAAATAAGTGTTTTATTCTACGTCAAAGTTGGGCAAAATATCCTTGATCATGTCATCTGTTAAGGATTTTGACAAAGGATTACTCGAAAAGTACACAGTAAAAATACTTCATATTATTCATGCACGTAGTCTAGAAAGTACTAAGTTCAGCGGTAAATGAATTATGAACTACTTATGGAAAATAAGTGTTTTATTCTACGTCAAAGTTGCGTTAAATATCATTGATCGTGTGATCTGTTAAGGATTTTGACACAGGATTACTCAAAAAGTACACAGTAAAAATACTTCATATTATTCATGCACGTAGTCTAGGAAGTACTAAGTTCAGCGGTAAATGAATCATGAACTACTTATGGAAAATAAGTGTTTTATTCTACGTCAAAGTTGGACAAAATATCCTTAATCTTACCTGTTAAGGATTTTGACAAAGGATTACTCGAAAAGTACACAGTAAAAGTACTTGATATTATTCATGCACGTAGTCTAGGGAGTACTAAGTTCAGTGGTAAATGAATCATGGACTACTTATGGAAAATAAGTGTTTTATTCTACGTCAAAGTTGGGCAAAATATCCTTGATCATGTCATCTGTTAAGGATTTTGACAAAGGATTACTCGAAAAGTACACAGTAAAAATACTTCATATTATTCATGCACGTAGTCTAGAAAGTACTAAGTTCAGCGGTATATGAATCATGGACTACTTATGGAAAATAAGTGTTTTATTCTACGTCAAAGTTGCGTTAAATATCATTGATCGTGTGATCTGTTAAGGATTTTGACAAAGGATTACTCAAAAAGTACACAGTAAAAATACTTCATATTATTCATGCACGTAGTCTAGAAAGTACTAAGTTCAGCGGTAAATGAATCATGAACTACTTATGGAAAATAAGTGTTTTATTCTACGTCAAAGTTGGACAAAATATCCTTAATCTTACCTGTTAAGGATTTTGACAAAGGATTACTCGAAAAGTACACAGTAAAAGTACTTGATATTATTCATGCACGTAGTCTAGGGAGTACTAAGTTCAGTGGTAAATGAATCATGGACTACTTATGGAAAATAAGTGTTTTATTCTACGTCAAAGTTGGGCAAAATATCCTTGATCATGTCATCTGTTAAGGATTTTGACAAAGGATTACTCGAAAAGTACACAGTAAAAATACTTCATATTATTCATGCACGTAGTCTAGGGAGTACTAAGTTCAGCGGTATATGAATCATGGACTACTTATGGAAAATAAGTGTTTTATTCTACGTCAAAGTTGCATTAAATATCATTGATCGTGTGATCTGTTAAGGATTTTGACAAAGGATTACTCGAAAAGTACACAGTAAAAATACTTCATATTATTCATGCACGTAGTCTAGGGAGTACTAAGTTCAGTGGTAAATGAATCATGAACTACTTATGGAAAATAAGTGTTTTATTCTACGTCAAAGTTGGAAAATATCCTTAATCTTACCTGTTAAGGACTTTGACAAAGGATTACTCGAAAAGTACACAGTAAAAGTACTTCATATTATTCATGCACGTAGTCTAGGGAGTACTAAGTTCAGCGGTATATGAATCATGGACTACTTATGGAAAATACGTTTTTTATTCTACGTCAAAGTTCGGAATATCCTTCAATTTGTCTCTGCAGTCTGATCCGCAGTCTCTCCCAGCAGCTCTTCAGAGCCGTTTCATTGCGATTACCGTAAGTGTTAGTAGATTCGCGCACTAGAAACAAACGTGCGGCTGATTTGACCAAGCAAAAGCGAACCACGGCTGGCTTGACCGCAGTAAGATGGCGGCATACACAAATCGATCACCGAATTCGTCTATACTATCCACCTTATTCCTGGGGGCGCTGATGTAGAAACGATTATGGGTGCAACTTCCTGTGAGACACCGGAAGTAGCAGTTAGCCATTGATTGCTAGCGTTTTTCGTTTCCCGTAGCGGTGTATTTGAATGTTTACTCTTTTCTTTTCAAAACGATGATCAGTCCCCGTAGCATTTAAAAATGTCCTTGCGGAGCTCGGGAACATGTTGCGCTGTCCGCGGCTGTACTAACAACCAGACGAAGCTAAATCGGTGGCTACAAGAACAATGTTTTGAGCATGCACCCCGGACTAAGAGAGAATGTTGTTGTGAGAATCGGTACAGTTTCCACCGCCTACCCAGGGATGAGGAACCCAGAAGGACGTGGCTGAAAAACCTTAACTTGAAAAGACCACCTAAAACATTATACGTGTGCTCCTTTCACTTTGTTGACAAAAAGCCCACGGAGGAACACCCGCATCCTACTTTGTGGTTGGGATATGACAAATCACCGGCGAAGAGACGCCGGGTGCTAAGGAGGATTGACAGCAGTGTCACAAGAACATCAGGTATGATTTCATGTGTATGGAGGACACAGCACTGTAGTATTAGTCAGGCAACAACATGTAGTATTACCTTTTTCTGAACAGTTAAAATGTGACGTGCTTTTGGACTGCTGATCAGTATTAACCTAAAAATGCCATTATTTCAGCACAGACATAACAAAATGTTCAACGATGCAGTATTTTAATCTTAATCTGAATTTAATATTGTAGCTGTTATTATGTACCAGGTTTTCCCTAGATTTCTGGAGCACATAGGTGATGCCGTTAACGGTGGGAAGTAGTGGGGCTGATGGAAGATTAATGGGACAGGGTGGGTGTAATAAAAGTGTTATAATGGTAGAGAAACCCCTAATGCATCATGTCTTGATAATTATGTACTTTATTGTTACCCTCAGATGAGCAAGATGAGATGGATCAGGGCGAGGAGCTGTGTGCAGCAGCGAAATCATCCTGTGATGCCCAAACACAGTGGTCAGACCCAGGGATGGAGGATCACACCTATTCAAAAGGGCCCACCATCACGTGTGGAATGCATACACCACCACCAGAAGTGTCACACCCTGTTGCTGACTATATATTAGAGAGTGATGCAGACTCCCTTCTGTATACAGGGATTCCACTCACAGAATTTCGAACACTTGTAGCCTGCCTACAACCATTTGCCCCGGCTTCACCATCAATGCCAGTTGTGGACCAAATTCTATTGACTTTGATGAACTTAAGACAAAACTTTGTCATGGCTGATCTAGCACGCCGATTTAAAATATCACAAGGTCAGGTCAGCAAGACAATGGGAATCTGGCTGGGCATTATGTGTGAACACATGAAGGATCTCATTGTGTGGTTGCCTCGTGAAACCATAAAAGCAACATTGCCAAAGGCTTTTAAAGAGCACTTTGGTGACACTACCTGCGTAATTGACTGCACAGAGACAGTTTTACAAAAAGCAAAAAACCTGGATTCAAGAAGTGAGTCATACAGTCACTATTATGCAAATAACACAGTGAAGTATTTAGTGGCTGTTTCTCCCTCTGGAATAATTATGTTTATTTCTGAAGCTTATGGTGGAAAATGCAGTGACAGGTACATAACACAAAACTCAGGTTTTCTAGACTACTTGCGTGCTGGAGATGAGGTGATGGGTGACCGTGGGTTCACGGTGAGGGACTTGCTGGAGGAGCGTAAGGTGAACCTCATCATTCCAGCATTCACACGCAGAGGGTGCCAGCTGACCAACGAGGGAGTCACACGTACACGCCACATTGCTCATGCTCGCATTCATGTTGAACGGGCAATAAGGCGTCTGAAGGTCTACAAGATTCTTTCACAAACAGTGCCAATCAACTTGGTGTCCAAAGTTGACAAGATTCTCAAAATCTGTGCAGGTTTAGTGAATTTAAGAGCTGAGCTTATTTCAAGTGAACAGTGAGAAGACATTTAATGTTGCACTTAAACACACAGATATGTAGTTACGTACATAGATATTTACATACTTACACACATAACTACATACATACATATTTCATTCACTGAACATTTTTAGAAAACAACTGAGGTATAGCTCTACTTTATTTTTAACATAACTTAAACAGGTAAAGTGCTCTATCTTTTCAGAGCTGCATTTGTTGTTAGACTACTTACCTAGTAATCAAAACTTGTTTATTATTTTTTTCTATGCAAAGACAGTTCAAGTAATGTGACTCCAGCTTGTGAATATTTTCTGAATTCTTGTATGCTCTAATATGTATGGATGGGATCTTTTAGGTTTATGATTTTTTATTTGGAACATACCAAAATATTGTATTGAAAACATCCTTTTCCTTGTAACAAAAAAAATAAACTGAAAATGTCTTATTTTCCTTCATACAGTGCTCTTTTGTTGTCTGTAACACACATTACACCTGTTAAGTGCTTACTGCATTTTCAAGAGATTCAGATATTTGGGGCAGAGCAGAACCTTCTTTGCAACAAATTCATCCACTAATGTTGGAAGCATATGTGAAAAGTAGAAATTCTGGAGGTGTTTCATGTGTATGTCTGTAAAGGCTTTGTCAAATGAAATGTCCAACTCCAGGTGCTCAGATGGTGTCCAGATAACCAGCTTGCAGGTCTGCAGCCGCAGGCACATCATTGTCAGCTGGACCTGGAGGAATAAAATGTAAAATAAGGCTTAGAGTTTATTTTAATGAAGGCTGACAAGTACCCTCTCACATTAGTTCATACATTATAATTAACAAAATTTATCCACCTGGAGGTAGTATCCACGTGGCCCATTGGGAAGAATGAGATGCCTCCCATCTTCTAAGCATCTGATGTCACCAGTTGGCTGACTTAGTAGCTCTGTAAGTGATGTGCTGCTCTTTAGTGGACACTTGATCTCTAGGAGCTGTGTTGAGTCCAAAATTCCATCTGGGCTTGCTCCAAACCAGGGATGGTCAGGACACACCACCAGACCTCTCCGTTCCACTGTGTGCCCTTGAGCCTCCATGAGCTGTATGGCTTGTCCTCGTTTTCTTTACCATATTTAGTGGCAGTATTGCCAGTGAAGGTGGGGTGTAAGTGTTCATTGAGGAATTTCTGTGGGTTAGTAGTGCTCCGTTTAGGCACTCTCTTTGCCGTGCTTGCAGTCAGTCGCAGCTTCCTTGCATCATGCCATAGTTGTGATGCGTTCTGTACTTGGGTCTCTTTGCTCAACTTCTCCACCTGAGCTGGGCTTAGTTGAACATAGGTTTCATAAAAACTGAGACACTTCCTGCAAGTCAGCATTGTGCTGTGCTCTGTATGGGGCATCTGTAGATCACACTGGCTCTGAGAAGACTCATTATCAACATCTAATCTGTAGCACTGTTGAAGGGGGCCATTCGTCTGCAGCTGATATAGTGGGGCCATCACAGAAGAACTGATATGTTTTAAATTCTTTGTGATCCTTGAAAAGTTTCGGGACACATTGTGCTGATGACACACTTGTGGGATGTGATGTTGATGCTGATGAGCCTTCATGAATATGGTCTGCTCTATGATGTTTAAAATTTATGTGCTTCACCCTTTTCAGCTCAGCATTCTTTCTTGTGCCTGCATTCCACTTTCTCTGTACATCAGTGCATGATGTCCCTGTCTTTCTCTGTCTGACTGCATTCTCAACCTGAATTGAAAATAAATTAAATATATATACACATACAATGTTTTTTATGAAGCAAAAGCATCATACAACATTAAATGCAATGAAAATTATCATTAAAACGACCAGAACAATCAACATTTACCTTCCAAAGGATGGCAGCAGCATGGCTGCAAGATCTGCCTTGACCTGCAATACATGAACATCCTGCTGTTTGTATTTCACCTGATGTTGAAACTAAAACCCAGGCTCGATGATGAGGGACTTTAAGGCTTTGGCTGAGCTCTACGTCTGCTTTAAGGTAAATAAGACTGTGTCCCACCTCTTTTAACAAAACGCGACCCACCTTATTACTGTGTAGGTACTGATACGCCTCAGAGCTCTTCAGATTGTTCATTGCCTCACCGTCTGAAGCGACGGAGTTAAGAAAGTAGCTAAAAATGCGACCGTACGTTATCTTTGGCCACTTTTTCATGTCATCCTCCCACCCCTCTATATTAGTAGGCTGCGGGATTGTAATGTTGTCTCGTTTGAGCTGTGACAGCTGGTGTTCCCACATGGTTTACATCTCTAACGCTCGTAGAAAGGGGATCAGCGCTAACAGTTAGCATGTAAACAAACACCGGTTCCGGTTCATACCGGAAGTCGCGCCCATATTTCACGCAAGGACTCATGGGGGCTGGGAATAAGGTGGATACAGATGGAGGAACACCAGCATCCTCCAGTTCAGCTTCATATCAAACCTGGGGCTACATGGCCTAACCATTTTTCTTTTTCGTCTTCTTGTTACTTTCCTCTCTCTTCTTCTTCTTCTTCTCCTTCTTCTTCTTTCACATAAAAAACATGTGCATTGGCAATAATAGTCCCCGGCAATTCACTTCCGTTGTGGCTTTTTTATTTGCATCGTTGCTTTTTTTTATTTGCGTCCATGCTTGGAAACACTAAGTGATACGGCCCGCGAGTTAGAGCGTACCTACCGCTCACTTGCAGCGTACCTACCGCTCACTCTGCACCTATTTAACAGAAGTACTGAGTAACTCTCGCTCACTCACCCGCCCTATTTCCCCCGTGTTTTACAGTATAACTAGGCTGCTTCTTAGCGTGTAACTCCCGTTGACTTACGTCCTACTTTACACCAACTTAAAGTAACTCTTGCTCACTTTCCCCTGCTACTTTCCCTGTGTTTTACAGTATAACTAGGCTGCGTCTTAAAGCGTAACTCCCGTACAATTACGTCCTACTTTGCCCGGACTTACAGTGTAACTCCTCCTGGTCTTTTTTTTCCCCACCAATCATTTTAAGTACCAGGTATATTAAAGCAATACTTAAGAACTTTCAGTTTTGGTTGATTTTAGCGGCGCCAGTGGACCAAAGCGGTAGTGTTTTGCCTGAAGGAAGACCACATTTCCCATGAGGACCAGCGCATAGCGTCGTAAAATCCCTGATCTCCCGGTCGCCTGCAGTTAGTTTGAAACAATACATTTCTGTTTCCAGTGTCTGTGTGAAGGATGAATAGCAATGATGTAATGAATCTAATTGTGGCTAAACAATATCATATGACAATGCTGAAAATAAGAAACGTTTAACTTTGGTTTAGTACCTTATTCCCCCAACGCCCCCGCCCCCCCACCCCCCGACTCGTCAGCGGCGAGCGGCTGACGAGTTTAGAGCCTACAGTAAACACACGTATCGATACTGGCTGGAAGGTGCCGCATTGCCTGAATATCAACCCTGCACAATTCGCACGAATATACAGTTCAGTCTCTCAGGGAAAGTACTACTATTCATTCTAAACAGTTTCTTCACATTGAATTGTTTCCTATACTGTTATAATTCTATTATTAGGATTCTATATGGAGAATTATACATACATTTATTACTAAAATTACTCTGTGCGAGTCTGTTATTGTCACTGTCATTTCTGAATTACTAAAAGCCAAGACGAATTCCTGTATGTCCTTGGCAATAAAGTTCAATATGATTCTGATGCTTATTGAACATCAAAAATGTTTACATTTGTAACATAACATTTCTGTCTGTTGTTTTATCAGGAATTTGCTGTCCAGGACACTACCTCCACCAGTTTGAGCCCCCACACACTAGTGCTGGCAGAGGCAGGGGCAGAGGGGGGAGGGGAGTAGGTGCAGGCAGAGGTAGAGGTAGAGGGAGAGGGAGGGGAAGAAGTAGGACACCAGAGGACTTGAACCCCGAGACCCAGACAGACCCAGACAAACTTTTATTTATACACCCTCTTTTACAGTTTTCAAAATTCAAGTACTTTGTCACATTCAACACATTCAAATTGTTATTTTGCCACTTGTCCCTTCACAGTAAAGGAAGTAACAAGTAAAACATACGACCTAGAGAAAAAAGAAAAACATTTCCAGGCACATGCACAGTGTTACGCAAGAAATATCATGAAAAAAAAGAGTGGCATAAATGCAATGTACATTTTTGCAATGACGGGATATGTGTATGATTTGAATAAATAAATGGCACAACAACACTGTATTACAGTGGTAGTAAATGAACGACAATGACAGTTGAAAAAAATTACTGTGAATTAAAAAAACAAAACAAAAGGGGAGTGTGATGCATGTACATGGATAAATAGAGCAGGATAAAAATTAACTATGACAGTTAAAATAAGAAACATTGAATAATCTGTGTGACAATGTTAGAAGTTATCTGGAGTCATCTGGAGAGTCATGCCGCTCTTCTTCCTCCACAACACTCAGAGAATGAGTAGAGATAGAGTAGATTGTAAGATTCTGCCCTAGCGCCTTCTTCCAGGTTCTCCGGTTCTCCCCTGAGTCAAAACAGAAAATAGGACATGTTGAAAAATACTAAACGTTGCCCAAAACAAACAAATGCAGGCCCTGGGAAACACAAAGTACCTAACATGGTCCGACTCTTCTGTAAAGCTGGAAACTATAGGCTGTAGCAGTTGGAGGTGTTGCTTGTGGGGAGTAGATGTTACTTGCTTCTTTTGATAGCTGTAGAGAAATAACATAAGAAATTTATGTGGATCAAGAGTAATGCAAGAGAAACACAAAAGTATACACACTGGAAATAAAGGCACTATATAAACATCACACAATGTAATAAAATGCATCATCTATGTTATACTAGAGAATTATAAGATAAGAATAACAATAATTAGCAATACAACATCAAATATAAAAAGACAATAACATGAAAAAAAATAAATATGGAACAACACCGTACACCTTACACAACATAATGTCCAATAGACACATAACAATAACAAAAATATCTTGTTATCAGACTGACTTGAAGATGTCAAGTGTACTGGCTAACTGAGATTGTAACCTTCAAAGTTAGGTGCTTGGTGCTACTGAAGTGAGCTACACACAGACCCTTCAGGACTGACTAAATAAACGTTACATGTAGAATTTTAAACATGCAACAATCCCTGTAGTTTTAGCATCGGTCGGAAATCCCTCCTCGTCTTTGAGCTCACGCCAGCGAGTGAAAGCCGGGCCAATGTTGATCCTTGACTGTCCTTTTATCCGGGTAGCCTCCCTTTTTCTTTTTTTTTTGTCTCCTCAGACAAAACTTTTCGTTTCTTTGGTTGTTTTGCAGCTTCTGCCATGATAGCAGTAATTGCGCGTAAGCGTTCGCATCAACTTCCGTCTTTGTAACAAATGGGGAAAGGGGGAGTGACGTATGCCGTAAAGCAGTCAACACATTTGTAGTTTTTTGTGTGGCAGGGTTCCTGCCACCCTCCTCGAAGTTGCTTCGTGCCAGTGAAAGCAATACAGACCCCCTCAGGCCATGACAGAGGTGTCATTCAACTAGTTGTAAGTCGATGTATCATCACAAAAGTTATGAAAATATTTTATGAAGGTTGAAAAGTTACTTAGTGTTAGTTTAAGACTTTCCTCTTTGATAAAGCTTATAAAGCTGGCTCAGGTTTGCCTTGTACCAGCCCCTAATTAGGCTGACTTAAGCGTAGTTGCCGGAGTACCCCCTGTAATACACCGGGCACCTTCTCTCTCTCTCTCTCTCTCTCTCTCTCTCTCTCTCTCTCTCTCTCTCTCTCTCTCTCTCTCTCTCTCTCTCTCTCTCTCTCTCTCTCTCTCTCTCTCTCTCTCTCTCTCTCTCTCTCTCTCTCTCTCTCTCTCTCTCTCTCTCTCTCTCTCTCTCTCTCTCTCTCTCTCGTTGTATTACTGCAGCTTGCTAACTCGGCCATTCTGGATGTCACTAACTCGGCTTCTTCTCCGGGGCCTTTGTGCTCCACTGTCTCTCAGGTTAACTCGTATTGCAGCGGTGCCTGGATAGTGTGACGTGTGTGGTTGTGCTGCTGCCGTGGTCCTGCCAGATGTTTCCTCCTGCTGCTGCTGTTATCATTAGTCATACTTCTACTTTTATCATACACATATGATTATTGTCACACATGTATACTACACTGTAAAAAAAAAAAACTGTAAAAAAACAGTAAAAGCACTGGCAGCAAAGTTTCCAAACGGATACCGTAAAATTACAGTTAATAACTGTATCACAGAACTACATACAATAACTGTAAAAATACAGAGTAGATTTTTACAGTCAAAATTAATTAAAATACAGTATATTGTAGTTGATAAATGCCCATTGTACTGTAAAATAACATACATATTATGTCAAAAAAACATTAAAAAGCAGATACCCTTCAGGTTAATCTCTGTAATTTTACAGTATTTAAAAAACTGTAAAAAAACAGTATAAACACTGGCAGCAAAGTTTCCAAACGGATACCGTAAAATTACAGTTAATAACTGTATCACACAACTACATACAATAACTGTAAAAATACAGAGTAGATGTTACAGTCAAAATTAATTAAAATACAGTATATTATAGTTGATAAATGCCCATTATACTGTAAAATAACACACATATTATGTCAAAAAACAATAAAGTCAGATACCTTTCACATTAAGCTCTGTAATTTCACGGTATACATTATGTATTTTAGGAAACAGCCAAGTCTATCTACAGGAATTACATGTTAAAATACTATTTTTTCCATGTACAATAACAAAGTTATAACATATAAAAACAAAGTAGGTTCATAAAACTTAAGATAAATGTCTGCAAATTTACAGTATTAATCTGTCATTTTAGAGAATTAGTATATTAAAAAACAACCATTGGACAGTGGAAAAACAAGCTAAATACATTACAAATACATCAAAAATAGCTACATTTAAGGCCAATCCCTGTAAATTAAGGGCATTTAGTAGTCATTTCATGAAACTGTCTTGTCCATCTACACAGATTTGCTGCATAATTGTGGTTTCCCCAAGTAAAAAAACAATGACACAATGTATAAACAAAATATGTACCTTTAATCAAATAGGAATTTCTGCACATTTACAGTATTAGTTATTTTACAGAATTTGACAATGGAAAATTAAACACTGTACATCAAAATACATTAATATGTATATTTAAAGATAATATCTGTAAATTTAGGGTATTAAACAATCATTTTAGTAATCTGAACAAATATTGTTAAAAACAAGGATAGTAAGTCATTACACATTAAAACAGCTAAGGCAATCTCTGTAAATGTAAGGTATTCAGCAGTTACTTTATATAATTGTTCAATATAGTGTTTGACTTCTAAAATATTGTTTTTATATGAAAAAAAAAAGTTAGAATATTTCAATATTTTAAATCCTTGGCCCAAATGACATGTTTTCAGTCACAATCCCTAAGAGCAGAAACCAGATAGCTCCCTGCCCCACCCATCCAGTAACACTGGAAAGCCTCCTCCTATTCTACTGCATGGGCATGAGCAACAATCTACGATAAACTTTTTCAAAACATGACACTCGCAGTATAATCATACACTAATCATCAGCATGTTATCTTGAAAAATACTTTTTAAAAAAAGCTGTGCAGACCAAAGAAAAATTGCAAATCTGTGACTTGTTTTATTTTTGAATACCATGGAGTTCAAATAGTTACATAATATGAAACTTATATTTCTGGCAGTGGATAGATGGACCATAGTTATTAACAGAAAAGCATTACAGATTTTGCTCTTTTCACAGGCCATGTTCACAGTAAGTAAACACTACACCAGTTTTACCCTTTAAATTGATATTCATAACTTTTGTGTTGTACTGTCCATATTGCAAGTCCAAAATATTGAGCAGCTTCTTCAGCAGCTGCTCCTGTGCTCTACACGTAAGTTACTTTGACTAGACCTCCATATGCATTCATTGCAAGGCAAAACTGGAAATAGAAACATCTTTCATCTATAAGTAACATCAGCATAAGAACTACGTACCTACAAAAAAATAAATAAATTATGTGTACTTGGGAGTTTTTTGAGTTTGGCCCATGTTCCACTAGTCAACATGGAGAGGGTGGACTTTATGTCCTACACTACAGCCAGCCACCAGGGGGCGATTGAGATGTTTTGGCTTTACTTGAGGAGCTGTCATGATGTCCATCATACTGTATTACTAATGTACTATTCATGCTAAGTATGTCAGATTGAGTATGTAGTGTTTCGGCTGCATAGTATGTGGATTATGTGTGCAAGAAATGCCCGCATGTATACTAAATTATCAAGAATTTTTGAGTATGCCGTGTGAGCTGACTGCACATACTCAACTCAATGCATTGCTAGCCTGATACTCAGAATTGCCATTTCGTTTCACTGCATTATTCAGTCAGACCGTGCTCTCATAGTAGCCGTTAGCATAGCAGCTAAGTGTCAAAGTAATTTCTCAAGATACAAGGTGCTACACACAACTTTTGGAGACGGATGGACCTGGTTTCATCCAGAAGCCATCAAAATGTGCAGGGGTAATACAACTCTGATACGAGGTGTCCTAAGAGGCTAGGCATTGGGGTATATTTCATCCCCAACATCCCATTACCTAAACCATATCTAAACAGAGCTAAATGTCTCTGGTAGATTAAGCTGTGTGGTAGACCACAGTCAACTCAACATAAAGAAGATAAACAAGGATGTCTACATTTGTTATAAGGCAAGTCAACATTGTGGATGTATGGTATGGATTCTTTTTTCACCGTAGTGAAAAAGCAACGTATCCCTGTGGGATGGCGGTTAAAATTGGACATAATTACATAGGTTTTTCTAACATATACTAGCAGAATCTACTACAAAATATATCTACTACAATCTACTACTCTCTAACTTTGAGGCCTTTTTCTCAATGCAATGAATGTGTATTGGGAGGTGGACTCTGTTCCACAATTGTGAAGCACAGGAGCAGCTTATGAAGACGATCAGGAATATTTGGACTTAGGTCAAAGCCATTAAACTTTGTAACTAGGATACATTCAATTTGGGCAATACATACTGTGCGTGAGAAACTGCTGTCAGATCATTTCATACTGTCTGTTCACTTGCTTGGCTGCTGGGGCCTCCTTAAATACCTCCGATTGTCCGGCTAGGGAGAAAACAGGCATTTGTTTAGACAATCCATGTAAACCTTTTGGCATTTTACAGACAAACATTCATGAGAACTGAAATTATCATTTCTAATTTGAGTTGCTTTTATATTATCATAGATTACCAGGAATCCTGAAGTTAATTTCAATACCTTTTTAAAAGACCTTCTCAAAATATTTTAAGACCTCATCACCACTTCAAGCAGTAATCAGCAACACATCTTTAACTTACTAAACAGTTGTAGTTTGCAATTAAATCTATAGAGCACAACCATACAACAGAACTCAGATAAGATGGGAAGGAACAAAGCTCAAAAGTATAAATCAAACCAAAGGCAAGGATTGAACTGAGGAAGAACTGATATATGGAGAGAGACATTTCCAAAGAGTCAAATTTACACGTGGAGTAATAAGGATTGACTTAATCTTGCTCATGTCAATTAATCATGGTGTTCACTGTTGCCATGACAGTAAAGGTTGAATATCTTTAAGGAATTTGAAAACTTGTCTCCAGTGATCATTTTAACCAAAACCATGATCTTTTCATAGTTCTAATCAAGTGGGTTTTGTGCCTAAACCTAACTAGACATTAACCACAGCGTCACACCTTAAAACTCACTCCCTAAAGATACACATGTGTGAAAATATCACAAAATATCCAGGTGTGAGGGCAGTGTAAATTGTTCATCAAGGGTGGAGATAATCGTTCATTAATCATAATCAAGGTTAAAAGTTAAATTAATCGTGATTTTGACTTTTGCCATAATTGCCCAGCCCTACAACAAACCGTATCATAGTATATCATTGCCCCCTACCTGATGTAAATGGAGAGGGACTATGATTCGTTTTCTATTTTGTGTGTGTGTGTGTGTGTGTGTGTGTGTGTACTCACTTTGACTGCACAAGGTGAAGCATCGAGGTGAGTCTGTTTTCTTGGCCAGATCATTCTACAGCAGGTACCGTCAGTGCTAATGAAGAGAGAACCAGGTCATTATTTCCACTGGAGGATTCATCAGTTTGTTTTTTTAATTTGAAAATATATTTGACATTAATCATCACTCACTTCAGGTTGGCACAATTACAGCAGTACATGTCTGCCTTGTGATCCACAAGCCACTGAGCATTTCTAGCAAAGCCAACAATGTGCCACTTTACTTCCAAACTAAGAGAGACACAGAAGAGCAGAAATAAAGAGTGATAAATATTCTCTTTAGAGATTACACTCAGCACATTACTCTACTCCTATCAACATTATATTCTTAAAAGTAAGATTTGATCAAGAGAAAACATGAAACATGTCAATCACAGATCTTGATAACGCGTCTCTTTCCAAAATAGATTCATGCAGTTATATACTGAGTTTTACAGAGACATAAATATAGTCTTACCTTCTCCAGGTCAAAGTCTCCCTTTTTTTTTTTTTTTACAGGCATGACATCAATACAAGCAGCTGGCACACACATATGGGGAAACAGGAGAAAAAAAGTCAGCCTTGCTCTGTCCAAAGCTAATAAAAGCTCACAAATTAACATATACCAAAAATTCTTTACTCCCAAAATGTCATTTATCTATACAGTCATCATAGTCTTGCTGCACCTCTGGTGGTAATGTCAGCCAGTGCATCTCCGCTGAGACAGGTAGGAAGTATGTCCATCTGCACAGGCTTTAATTACAAGCTCAAATCTGGTTTTATAGATCGGAAAAATGTTATTTGTCCTTACCATCTCCATGGAAATAGGACAGTAATTCCAATCTAGTGAACCACAGTCTTTGTTGTATCTCATTGGGTTGAGTAGCCATTCTCACTGGGAGTCATCCTCTATCATATATTAAATATATGTAACCCGTCTCCATTTTGTCTCTGTTGTGTCCCAAGTTGGAAAGGAGACGCAGGAGTCAGGACTGGATCTCTAAATCTTTACTTGGCAACTGTGGCGACAAACAGAAACACACAGAAATCGTGAGCTGTGTGTGAGCTAGAAAAGGCTTTTTAACTTATGAAATGTTATAAATAAAATAATCAATTTTGCACAGTAAAATTAAATTACAAAAAATAACACAAATTGGTCCTTTAGACGTGTTAGTTTCTGCTTTCAATGCTTCAGTATTTAAAGTTCAACAGGAAACAAAAATAAAGAAGATCTGTAATTCTACTTTTTAAAAATAGATTAAACAATTAGGCAACCAAACGGTTCATTCTCACTGCGGGACGGATTTGCGTATATTCGCGCAGCGCTTTTCCGCGTTGCGGTGCGGAATTTCACGTTGTTGTGTTCCAATTCCGCGCAGTGTGAACGGGTGTGGGTGAACATGGAAGAGAGTAGTAGCAGTAGCAGCAGCGAGCTAGCAAGCTAACGTTTAACAAGCGTCAGCATCAACTTTCTTTAGCACTTACCACTCTCACCGCAGGCACCAAGCTGGACAATGGACTGCCAGACGCTCTCCTTTAATTCATTGTTCATAAAATCATACTGTCTGTTATCAAAAAGGACGGGGTGATGTGAAACTAGGTTTATCAACCTTTCTCCCGTACTGTCCTGCCTGACTGGATTTCGGACTCTCCCGGCTCTGCGCGACTATAAACAAACAACTTCATTGGCCCAGCTGTGAAGTTCCGCCGGCGAATTCCGCGGGGGTCAAAGTCTGGGCGGAAACTTTTTTCACCGCACGAAAGTTCCGCCCCGGTGTGCAAACTTCCATAAGAACCCATGAAATCAGCTTTTATATTTTTCCGCGAGAATAATCCGCGCGGATATTCGCCCTCAGTGAGAATGGATATGGTAACTAGAAAACCCACATTTCACTACCTCAGTTTAACATTTAAATCCAAATGGAATATCACATTCAGCAGGCATCTGTAGGCCTATCATTTAGCAGCAACTTGTAACTTACAGAGCAAATAGACCCAGAGATTAACACTTAAAACATTATTTAAACACAAACGAACAAACATCTCCACATCTGTGGCGCTAGACAGAAATAAACTCTCCTGGTGAAAAAAAGAGCAGACTCCAGCGAGGGAAGACAGCAGTAAGCAGGCTAACTTAGCATGCTAATGCTAGAACGAAGCTAATTTAAAAAAACTTAAATTAACGGTCTCAAGTCTCTGCGGGACTCATGCAGGACGAGTGGGACATTACACAGAGCAGTATACAGCAGTTTGACCGCATTCAAATCACGAATAACAACTTTTAAGAACATACACAAGCAGAGAGCAACACAATTAGACTAACCTCTGGCCATGTTAGAAAAGGCTTTGACCGAAAGCGCACTTATTAATACTTTAGCTGTAAAATAAAATGACCCGGCTGCCATCAGTCACAATACCATAACGTACAAAACGCTTGCTATCTGCTAACAATAGCATATATGATGGTAGCAAGTTATCAGAGGGATGCTAACAGTAGCTTCAAGACTGTCCACTCGAGGTACGAAAATGAATTAATATATCGTTCACATGCGTTATCTGGGACACTTACCTCAAACAGTGTTTGGTTGACATGTCCTTTGTGGTTGTTTCATACATCCTCCTTGAAAATCATGCGCCCATGAGAGCACGTCTTTCACGTGCATGACTCATGACATGCCCACGAAGAACCTGATTGGACGGACACTAGCGCGAATCCCAACTATTGGTCATTCTTGGCCGGTTGGTCGTTATGGGCGGGACGAAGCAAGCTGGAAATAGGCGCCAAGTTTGAAATTTGAATCTGCCTAGTCTGAAGTCTGAAGCATGAAGTGAATTAAGTGCGTTTCTAATGAAAATAAATAAATAAAAACAGGGCTGCAACATGTGAAAAAAGTTAAGGGGTTTGAACATACTATGTATGTATGTATGTATGTCTCCAAATCTACAGGCATTTCATTGTTTGAAAGTCAAAACCTGTCAGAATATAGAATACTTTTTTGTAAAACTGCATTATTTAAAGTGCACATTCCATAAAATAATATTTTAAATTGTCTTTCTACAGTAATGTATGGTTAAAAAATATAAAATCACTTTAAGCACGCATGTTAATAACCTGCAATTTTGTGGAAATAATCACAGATATCTGTAATTTTACATTTCTTCATTACAATTATTAGGAAAGATCTGTAAAATGACATCACATATGTAAAATTACATTTGAATATGAAAAAGACATGTTAAGTTGCCTTTAAAAACATAATGATAATGTAATCTTATTATGGTTAATATTTTGTAATTTTAAGGGTAAATGTTTAAATTACTGCTAATATATGTTAATCTACAGTTATTGTCTTATTGAAAATGGTGATAAACCTGTAAAAAAAAAAAATAATAATTTATGCAAAATTACAGTGGAATGTATACCATATAAATGGTAAAAATTTAAATTACTCCCAATATCTGTAAATATACAGACATTTTATTGTTTAAAAAAAGCAAAAAATCTGTAAGAATACAGAATGCTTTCTGTAAAATTACATTATTTAAAGTGCACTTTTTGTAAAATAATATACTTTAAGTTGTCTTTATACAGTAATGTACAGTAAATTACTTTTGTGTTTGTACAAATACTACTCATTACCTCTAAAAAAACATAAAATCACCTTAACCACACATGCTTAATGACCTGCAATTTTATGGAAAACACTACAGATTTCTGTAATTTTACGTACATTTCTTCATTATCATTACATCACATTATATGTAAAATTACATTTGAATATGAAAGAAATATGTTAATTTACCTTTAAAAAACATAGTAATAATGTAATATTATATTATTAGTAATTACATGTAATTCTAAAGGTAAATATTTAAATTACTGCTAGTATCTGTTAATTTACAGTTACTACATTGTCTTATGGAAAATGGTGGTAAACCTGTAAAAACATACAGAAAATTGTATGTAGAATTACAGTTAAATATGTACAAATACAATAAATTGTCGTTAAAAAACATAATATTAATGTAATCTTAAATTATGGTTAATTAACTGTAATTTTAAAAATTAAATCTAAAATTACTGAAAATATCTGTGAATCTACTAGCATTTCATTGTTTTATTGGAAAACAGGAAAAATCTGTAAAAAATTACAGAAAATTTCCTGTAGAATTACATTTTTTTCTTACAGTGTATCAGATATTAATATATTATTATTAATCAGAATATTATTACTTTCATTAATGTTGTTGTAAGCTACTGTCACTACCATCTGTCCTGCATCTCTCTCTCTCTCTGTCTCTCTCTTTCTGTCTCATTGTGTTATACGGATTAGTGTTAATTTATCATGTTGATCTGTTCTGTACGAAATCTATTGCACGTCTGTCCATCCTGGAAGAGGGATCCCTCCTCACTTGCTCTTCCTGAGGTTTCCACTGTTTTTTTGCCCCCGGCTTTTTTTGGGGAGTTTTTCCTTATCCGCTGTGAGGATCCAAAGGACAAAGGGATGTCATATGCTGTCATATGTGACATATGAGAAGGTTCTGTGGGTATTGCTTGGTATTGAGGCTTATATAGTGAGGCTAAAAAAAAACAACACACAATTGGCTGATTATGTTTCTGTTTGCCTCACTATAAAAACGTCACAATACCTTTGCCTGAGGAAGACCCTCTCAGAGTTGGCAACATAGCGAACAAGTGATACCTCCTTGGGGGCTTCAAACTATTGTGTCCAGCTAATTCTTTGTTTTTCACTTTGAGCCCTTTTATCCAGTCACATTCTTCTGTGTTAAAACTAGACTTCTAACAGAGCAGCAAACAAAGGTTACTCTCCAAAATCTTCTCAGGCTCTGCTGCTGGGTGTAAGGTGCTTAGTTATCTTCAAGTACAGAGTTGAAATAATCAGGCCCACACAGAAATGGACTGCTTAATTTTTTTGTCAGTGACAATGTTAAACAATAATGCTTTATGTTTTATCTGTAGTGTATGATTTGTTTGCCCTTTCAATTGACAGTCAGATTTGATTGTGAAATACAACATTAAGTCAGTAACAAAGACAAAATGAGTGCAAATGTAAATAGAATTTATTGAAATTTTAAACAAGTTATAGATAATTTATCAAAAACTCAACATTAGCCGTGACAGCCTGGGCTATGTTCAGGTCTAACAAAATGTGTCCTAAAGGCCAAATTCAAAAGCAGTTTGGAGGTGGTCTTTAAGACAGTTAACTAATTTTATTAAAAACATATAATTTCTCCTAGGTGTGAGATGAATGAAGCTCAGCGTAAGTTCAATCAGGAAGACCTTTCCGTGCTCATTCATTCACAATTCTCCCTGTCTCACTCCCACTGCTTCCTCCAGTCAGCTGCCACCGGGCGCACACTCTTCTTGCTGTCCTATCGTAATTAGCCATGGCTTCCTCAGCCAATCAGGTTGTCACTACGAGATTTTAAATCTGTTCTCTCCTCTGCCACTTTCAGCTGTCATTCTAGGCAGAATCGCCGCCCTTCCTCCACCCCATTCAACTCTAGCCATCACATCCAAGGTCAAAGATAAACCCGAAGACTCATTCCTCTTCTTATCTGTATCATCAGCACCCATCCATCTGATCCTCATCTCTTTGGGGGGGTTCCCTAATTGGCTACGGATCCATCTCCCTCCTTACAATCAGCATCACCATCTCGAAGGGGTCTAATCGCCAAAAAGACTTTTCACATTTTCACATTCCATTCTCATGTGCATTTGTAATTAAATATTTTCTTTCCTAACCTAAACATGTCTCTCCTGATTGAAATGTGTCTGATGTGAGGGTGCTCAATTATGGCACCATTTAAACTATGAACAAATGTAGCTGTAACACTGTAAACACATTTCCTGGCCTTGTCAATCTTTGCTGGATTGCCACCAGCCTCCCACCTACACTGCTGGGCCACTGAAGAAAATCTAATTTTAATGCCAAGATGCTGGAGGTGAAGCTGGTGCAGGTCTTCCTTCATCATGCTGACCAGCTTGACACTGCTGACCTTCCCCATGTCATTGCTGCCACAGCGGATGATGAGGACACCTGGTGCTGCTCTTCCTTGCAGGCTTCCAGCGGCCCGCCTCTTTGTCCATTTTTTATTGTCTGGGAGTTGGGCAGAACCAGGCACTGCCAAGATGGCGACATCCATAGCCGAGTATTTTGAGCTTCAAACCCGCTCCTCAGGAATGGATGGGTGACGTCACAGTGACTACGTCCATTATTTTTATATAAAGGCGGCCCTGGGCGGCCGCCTTTATCGCCTATGTCAAGAACCACAACTGGCGATTGGACCCACAGATGTTTGATTCTTCACTCCATACTACTCTCTTCAACTGATCTTCATTCCAATCTTTGTGAGCTTTAGCATATCTTAGCCTTTTCGTCTGGTTTTCCTTCTGGAAAAGCAGCTTCTTGGCTGCTATCCTTACACAAAGACCATTCCTGATCAAGCTTCTTCAGACTGTAGAGGGGTCAACTTGGCATCCCGATGAAGCTGTCAGATCCTGAGCCAGCTCCTTGCTTCTTCCAGTCTCTCAACGAACAGACTCTGAGAAACTTCTCATCAGATTTTGAAATGTTTCTTGCCCTTTCAGACCTTTTTTTGTCCTTGACCTCTCCTAATTCTTTAAATTTTTGAGGGAGCTGTCCAAAGTGTGTCATGGGGTGAACTTTTCACCTACTGGTTGATCGACACCTGAGTGCATGGATCGACTACACATAGCAAACGTACAGGTGCTTGTGCTCCTCTGACTTCCCTCCCCTCCATGCGTTGCGTCCGCACTCGATGCTGTGTATGAAGAAAGTAAGTCAAAAAATCTTCAAAGGACGCAAGAAAAAACATCACATTTCAGTATTTCATAATTACTGCACTCCAACTCCTCCAACCTGTCTGCTGCCTCCCTCTCTGAGAAGGTCAGAGACCGATCGTCTAGTGGCCCCAGCCATCACAGTCCTCTGAGGTTTTCTCTAAGCTGGCTGTAGCTGTGGGGAGCAAGGCATGTATCATCGATCCATGCACTCAGGTGTTGATCAGCCAATAGGCAAAAAGTTCACCCCATGACACACTGTGGACAGCCCCCTCATCTGCAATTACATTTCTTCATGCCTTTCTGCATGCATGAAGAAATGTAAATGTGAAAAGAATTCAGGAAGGAATGTAAACGTATGAAGAACTGTAAATGTATAAAGAATGAGTGAAGAAATGTACATGTTAAAATGTATGTAGGAATGTAAATATACAAAGAATGTGTGAGGGAATGTAAATGTAAAAAGAAAAGACTTTTATCAGTTAATTAGTGCCTGTGTTTATTTTTTATGCATTTTAGAGCAATTAAATGGCATATGAATTTATTTATTGACTCATTTATTTATGTTTTTATTTTTAATTTTGGCAGTTCTGGTCCTTCATATAAGAGAGTCAGATTCTTGCTATTGATCAAATGTAAAGGGAGGTCACTTAATACTTGCCACTTTAACATAGAAGCTGCTTTTTCTGATTTTTTTTTCTTTCTATTTTTTAATAGTGCATACACATTTTCTGGTTGTATTCTATTGAAGAGACCAAGAAATAATTATATATATATATAGTCATTAAAGCATTACTAAAACAACAAATCTAATGGTTGCCTAAGACTTTTGCACAGTACTGTAGGTCACTTTGAAAAAGCAGCACGAAAGCAAATGGAATAGCTGATTCTGTATAGCAAATCACATGATTTCCAGTCAAGGTTATTGACAAAGTTGTTCCAATAAGCTACCACATATGGAATTGATACGACCTCTTTCTGAAATAATGAACGTACTGTATATAATGGTTACTATTGCGTGTTGAGGAGAAACAAATTTGACCAATTTCAAGTTTGGTTGGATCAATGGATAATACTGTTGGACTGTTGTACTTTTAAATAACATAATTACTCCAGCAGGGATTGCACTTATAACAAAATTAAATTCACTAATAGGGATTATGATACTCTATTTTAACATAAATTCTTAATATGTCATTAATGATCCATTTGAATTAAACAACTGACGAACCAAAAGTATGTTGTGAGTAAACCAATATCAATCAATCAATTCAATCAGTTTTATTTATAAAGCCCAATATCACAAATACAATTTGCCTCACAGGGCTTTACAGCATACGACATCCCTCTGTCCTTTAGACCCTCACAGCGGATAAGGAAAAACTCCCCCAAAAAACCCCTTTACCAGGGACAAAAAAAATGATAGAAACCTCAGGAAGAGCAACTGAGGAGGGATCCCTCTTCCAGGACGGACAGACATGCAATAGATTCCGTACAGAACAGATCAGCATAATAAATTAACAGTAAACATGGGTAAAATAAGGATTTGTTTTGTATATACGATGTCTTTATTGTTCCATATGTAGTACCTATGTGGGGAAAAATTAGATTTATAAATCAATGACCAAGAAAGAAGCATCTGTTTATGAAAGTTGGATAGCTTTGAGGGGACTTTTTCAACATTATAATTACAAAACAAGCGGAAATTTAGGCCTCCTAATTTAGAGAAAATAAAAGTTGGTATGAAGTTTGAAATTGAAGATGGGCTCTTGAAGAACGTTTATAGACAATTTAATTTATTATTTAAAGTGTAAAAATAAAATAAAAATGAAGGCAAAAATTTTGATAATTCGAATTTTAAAAGTTCCCAATTACTACAAAATTTATTTTCTAATAAAGATCTATGCCAAAAGTAGGGATGTCCGATAATATCGGCCCACCGCATAATATCGGCCCACCGATATTATCGGCCCGATATTGGCATAAAAATGTAATATCTGTGAATATCGTTATCAGTTTTTTTTTTGCCTATAATGAAAACCGATAAAATAATGCCTGGATTTCGCTGAATAAATACAGGCCTATGGGCTCCTGAGACATTTACCGGCGCGCAAATAATGACCTCATCAAACTGCGTCGTGAAGCGTATACACAAACGTGGGTGGCTGCAGTAGCAAGCTTGGTAGCTCTGTGCCTGACTATGTCTGCGGTTTGGAATTATTTCCAAGTGTCTCCTTCAGATATTAAACTTGCGATTTGCAATGACTGCAAAGCGTTGGTTATGCGAGGCGGAACCAAGACTTCTTCCTTCAATACCTCGAATTTAATCTCCCACCTCAGGATGAATCATTCAGAGAGATACGCGGCATTTGTACAGCAAAGTAATGAGACGAAGCAACAGAGACAGGCTGCACTGAAAAAAACACTCAGTTGACGCTTAAAGAGTCAACCGAGAAAAAACAAAAATACAACAAGGACCACCCCAGGGCGAAAGCCATCACTCAGAAAATCATGGAGTGTATCGCACTGGATAACCAGCCCTTTTCGATCGTGCAAGACGCCGGATTCACCAAACTTGTGGAGTTCCTCGAGCCACGCTTTGCCATGCCCAATCGCAAGTATTTCTCAGATGTTTGCTTACCCGAGTTGTACAGTGTTGTTTACAGCCACGTCGAGAAGCTAATTGCTGATGCTGTATCCATTAGCTTCACAACAGATATCTGGTCTTCAAGCGTTAGCCAGGTTAGCATGTTGAGCTTGACTGCTCAATGGCTAGATAAGGACTTTGTGCTTAAAAAGTCTGTGCTTCATTCTCAAGAATGCCGTGGGTCTCATACGGCAGAAGCAATCGCATCTGCTTTTGAAGGGATGTTTGAGACGTGGAAAATCCGCAAGGAGAATGTGCATGTAGTAGTCAGAGACAACGCACACAACATGGCCAAAGCTACCTTGGAGTTTGGTGTCCTAAGTCTGCCCTGCATGGCGCACACCTTGCAGCTCGCAGTGAACGGAGGTGCCCTGTCTCAACGCAGCATTGCAGATGCCCTGGCTGTGGGGAGGCGAGTTGTAGGCCACTTCAAGCACTCACCGCTTGCTTGCAGTCGTTTTGAAGACATACAAAAAGAACTCAACATGCCTGTGAAAAGGCTCCAACAAGACGTCCCCACCAGGTGGAATTCCACCTATTATATGATGCAGAGCCTGGTGGAGCAGAAGAGGGCTTTAAGTGCATATGCTGCTGATTATGAACTCCCAGCAACACTGACAGCAACTCAGTGGGGAATTTTGGAGAAGATGACCACCCTACTGGAACCCTTTGAACAGCTAACCAAGGACATCAGCTCTGCGGAGGCCACTGCTGCAGATGTCATCCCTGGTGTGATATCCCTGACACGGCTGCTCGCCAAGATGGGTGAATCAGACAAAGGTGTGCAAACAGCCAAACATGCTCTATTGGAAGCTGTCAGTAAACGCTTTAATGGTGTGCAAAGTGAACCTCTTTATGCAATTGCAACCATGGTTGATGCTCGTTACAAAGACCGTTATTTTGACCTGGATAACAAGGAGGGAGCACGGAATATGCTGTTGAAGATTGTGGATGAAATGGCCTGTGTGGGCAATGATCAGCAAGAAAAGGCTGCTGGTGCCAGTGCAGATGACCCAGGCCAGGAGGACCAGGACCCCCCACCTAAGAGGGCCCGAACTGGGAGCCTGCAGGACATGTACCAAGAAATCCTCGCATGTTTCCTTTTTTTGCACTTTACCTCATGCCTAAAGTATTGTTTGTAGCTCAAAGAAATGTGCAGTTTTCAAAATTGTACAGTATAGTTGCCACATTGTGAATTAATTCAATTAAGGTGATTGAGTTTTAGTTAAAGAAACAGTTCATGAAGCAGCCTACAAATGCAGGCTAATTTAACACTGGAAAAAGAAGAGTAGCCTGTCTGTTATTTTAGTTGGCTCTACATGCTGCTAAGCTGCACATAGTTGTACAGGTACAATGTTTTACAATTTGTGGAGAAGTCAAATTTGCCCTATTTGTAAGGAGCATTGTCAAGATTATCTCAGGGAGAGTGTGATCCAAACTGTTGTTTGAGACAATTTAAAAATAAATAAATATGGCACTTTTTCCATAACTCAAGTTGAAGTAGTTTTCTTACTTTGCAAAGACAATGTTTACTTTTGGAAAGCCTTGTTGCATTTGAGAATGCATCCAGTGGGGCATCACAATAAAATTAGGCATGTGTTAATTCCACGACAGGAAATATGTGATATGTGAATTAGTTTTGAGGAAAAATAGCCCGCATATATCGGTATCAGTAGATATCGGAATCGGAAATTGAGAGTTGGACAATATCGGCATATCGGATATCGGCAAAAAAGCCAATATCGGACATCTCTAGCCAAAAGCGTTCAATTAACAACTGGACAGTTTTAGTCACAGTATCATGTTTTAGAATAGAGCTGTTCAGTTTCCAGTATGAACCTATATGGTGAATATTAGGATTTAGAGAGATTGTATTGAAATTGCTCTGTGATCTGTTAAAGGAGAAGAGAGTATTTTGACTTTGATGACATTGCTATAAAAACAACTGGAAACCAACCAAAAGTCTATGCGTGATAAACTAGTATGTGCTTTATTGCTCCAAGTAGCCTATAAGAACTCATATCAGGATTTTTATCTCTCCATATATCAGTTATGTTGAATTTATGCATAAATTGTATCGAATTAGAGGCCATAGAATAATTGGCTTGCAGAGGCCACCTATCTTGAAAACCATCCAGAGCAATATTAAAGTCCCCTCCCAATCACTATCATTGCATTTGGATATTTAGAAAGCCAATGTAAAAAGCAAGATTCTAAAACATCAAGCAATATACCATTTTCACACTCAACAGGTAAAAAGGAAGACATAAAAAAGAAAACAAAAAACCCTAACAACCAAAAGTATACTGTAAGTAAATTATTATCAGTGCTATCTAAAATAGAAGAGAAAGAATCATGTTGATCAAGTCATTTAAAAAGGTATGAAATAAGAGGTGCCAATTTAGTTAGAAATAAATCTGTTTTTAATTGCAGTTTGGCAGTTATATATTCCATAGAGAAGACATCCTTAATTTTCTCCCTGCATGAGGGACTACGGTCTTAGCCAGGAGATTGTACTCCACCTCGTAACTTCTCCAACTCATCTGCTTCTCCACTCCGCCATGCATCTCTACCATCAAAAACCACGGACTTCTATGATGACCCAGATACATCCACAGAGGCTCTGGTCGTAAGTTTGTTTACTGTCAGTCAGGCCACTCCAACCCTACTCTTTGGTCAGCTGAGCGCTCTACTACTCACTGATTGATCACAACAATACACACATTTTTTTGAGATGTTTGACTTACTACACTTTGGCTTTTTTTTCATGATTTTGGACAACATGCTACACTATAACATTTTTCTTCCATTTTTGAAGGCACACGAAAGCCGTTTCTCAATATGCGTTCTTGTGCAGACTTGCGTCATCAGTCACAGCCCAAGTACTGTTCCAATTAAAAGTTCACATCTAGCCAAGTTCAGTCCAAATTCCCGGATGTGTTCTTGCCACACCCATTTCACCGGGGATGCATCGGAGTAGACCGACAATAAAATTTTCCTCTTCACATCTGACCTGTTTGATCCATTTATATTGGTGAGGACAGACTATATGAGAAACTGCTGTCAGTGTAATCCAGTACAGTTCAACAGCACCACAATCTACAACTCAACACTTCAATAAAATGTCAGACTTAATACAGTATTAAACTGCTGTTGTTTTTTCTAGGTGTACCAACTAAACTGTCATGTCTCCATAAAAATGTAGACAGAAAGCATAATGGTGAGACAAATGCAGTGATGGCCAGTAACTAAGTATATTTACTCAAGTAGCTACTGTACTTAAGTACAAATTTGATGTACTTTGGGTATTTCCATTTACTTAGAGGAAAATACTGTACATTCTACTCAAGGTACATTAATTTGATAGCTATAGTTACTTTTCAGATAGTTTCTTTTATATGTTGTTGTTTCATATTTACAAGTTGCTGTGTGTTGTTATAGATTAGACTAGTACACCAGTGTCGTGTTAAAAAATCAGTTCTACCATGACCAAATTTAAATGCTGTTTACATGTAGCCTGCTTTGATCAATTAATACTCAATACATATTCATGTTTTCATATTCAAAAAGCTGTTGAAAAAGGGTATGATGTTACCAAAATTGACGAGGTGTGGCATTTCGCTGAAAAGAGCGATTGGGGCAATGACAATGGCATATGCACGCATGATGTTGTACGACCTCATGGATAAACTGGGGGAGAGATGCTTCTATTCTGACACAGACAGTGTTATTTTTGTGTCAAAGGATGGAGATTGGATCCCAGAAACAGGCCCCTATATTGCTGAGTTTGTGTCAGGAGGGCTGAAATGCTATGCCTATCAGACAGCCCATAACAAAACACAATTAAAATGCAAGGGAATCACTCTAAATGCACACAACGCTTCCATCGTCACACATGATGCCCTCGTCAGTCTTGTTTATGAGTTTACAAACCGCGGCGAGACAACGCAAAATTTAGTGACAAGATCAGACATAATAGTGAGGAATAAAAAGACCTTTGAGCTGAAAAACAAATCAAACATTAAAAAACTTCAAGTGGTGTACACCAAATGCCGCGTCTTCCCGGACTTGACAACTCTGCCATATGGCTATTAACATGGGGGTGAGAGAAATAGACAATTTTGATTTTAGACTACAACATCCCTTTAGTCTAATTGTGTCAGGACCCTCAAATTGTGGAAAGACCTGTTTTGTAAAAATGTTGATTGAGAATGTTGATAGACTGATTTCAGACAATGTTGAAAATATTGTATATATTTATTCTTGTTGGCAACCACTGTATAATGAATTGATAAAAATAAGAAATGCAAATTTTGTTGAAGTTCTGCCTTTGTCTTTATGTGATGATTCATTGTTATCTGTAAATAAAAACAATTTGTTAATTATTGATGATTTAATGAACGATGCAAGCAACAATGTTGAGGTGCAAAATGTGTTTACGGAATATATACATCATAGAAATGTAAGCTGTTTGGATCTAGTTCAGAATTTATTTTTCCAAGGTAGAGTCAGCAGGACAATTAGTCTAAACACAAATTATCTTGTTTTGTTTAAAAACCCCCGAGATAAATACCAGGTCATGTTAATTGCTAGACAGATGTTTCTAGGAAAAAGCAAATTTTTTATGGAGTGTTTTGAGGATGCTACAAGTGTTCCTTTTGGGTATTTACTGATTGATTATAAAGCCGGGACACCTGACCACCTCCGTCTCAGAACAGACTTGCTTTCCGACCTGCCTGTGGTGTATGTACCAAAAAAACAATAAACATGTCTGTGCGCCTGAGGAGAAACTTGTCTTTATTAAAACTCCTGCATGATGCGTCACCTGCTCAAAGAAAGCATATCATTCAATATGCCCCCAAAGACTTTGTTTTGACATTGTGTGAAATAGTCTTGAATGTTTTAAAGGGCAGGGTACCTTTAAACAAGACACAGTATCAAAAGTTAAAAAAGAGGAAGGCGGAGATTAGATTAATAGCTGATAAAAAGGTCTGCATGTCAAAGAAAAAAAAGTTTAGCAATCAGTCTGGTGGATTTCTCTTACCTCTCCTGAGTATAGCTGTACCCTTCATATCGAGTCTCATTGCCTCAAGAAAATAAGAGAAGATATGGAACATGCTCAGAAAATGCTTCTTGTGCCTCAACAACAACTTTATCTTTCAAGAAGACAACCCATGCATGAGTCTGTTCGAGAGGCTGCGGAAAATGAGCTGGATCGTGCTATTAAAGACATTCTGGATCAGAAAACTGATGACCTTCATGAAAAGGCAAAAAAATATTCTATGGCGTTGCAGAGATTTCCCACAGTGGTAAAGAAGGGGGAAAGGGAGCAGAATACGCTGACTTTGGCTTTCCCGACCAACGAGGATGGTTCGGAACAGGTTAACATGAGCAATCAAAAAAAGAAAGACTCTGTGATGAATGAAATTTTGAAAAACATGCCGAAAAACAGAAAGAATAATGCACAACATATTTTGGAAAAAATGGATGCCTCAAAGCACATTACATCTTGGAACCCACAAGGAGAGTTTGTCTTTAATGGAAATGTTGTAAAAGGTTCTCATGTGTATGATTTAATAAAAAATGTCACAACATTTCACAATGTTAGGTTGGGAGGACTACTTAAAATCTTTAGCCTTGTTGAATATACCTTTATCAGTTGTGCTGAATCAACAAGTCAGGGGAAAAATTCTGGAGTTTAAGGAACAAGCTCTTGCCTCAGCCACTCTTATTGTGAAAAGAAGCCGACGACCGGACATTGAAACATATCCCTTTGTATCTCCTAGACTACGCTTAAGTGACTGGTTAGATTTTTGAAATGTGTAATTCTGCTGAGTGCATGTTTTTTTAAATAAAGCAAAAGAAAACATAAATTTATCATTTGTAGAGTTGTTTATTTAGATCTCACAAAGTAACAAAACTGGTTGTATAGACAACATTCACACAGGCCTTTACATTTATTTGACATGTATTAATAATATACAGTACACACCATGATAAATGTTACTTCACATACTTTTAAACTAATCTCCTGACTGGACACATTGATTACATCCCAAAAAACTTTTTTTGTGGCATGGAGCAAAAGGTTGATTTTTTTTAACAAATTTACAAACCATTAAGTCGTTTTTAGACAAGTTGTTGCCATATTTTTTCAGCACATTGTCATATGTTAAACCTTTGTCCATGTGATAAAGAAAAAAAATACAATGTTGCCCGCATGCAGTAGAGTATGTGTCTTGGACTTGTCTGGCAGAATGTTTAATAGTTGGACAATTTCTCTTTAGAAAGACAGAAATCGATTCTGGAAAGCGGAAATATGTAGGGGGATTTCCAAAACTGTCAAAAAATGATCCCACATCATATTTATTAATGTATATGTGTTGCCCGCTCATGTAAGAGGGGTCTGTGTTTATGACCATCATAGCCGGTCGCTCCTTTGTAAATTTTTTAGGGAGCCGGTTGCTAGCAAATACTCCTAAAAAACAGCTTGTCGGGCTAGTTTATCAAGAATTTCTGTCAGTTCTATTGTATTCATGCTTTAATTATAGTCTAGAAGAACTTGCCGCCTGGCAGAAATTTCCAAGAGAGAATCGTACACTGCGTAAAGAGTTATGTTTGTGGTTCGCTGAAGAGGGTTTCTGAAGCGGGCCTCCAATCTAACGCTGCCGTTTTTTATAAGATACATGATCACCACATCCTTCGTCAGGAGACAAGTTGAAACAAAACAGGCTATATCCTCTGCAAAATTCGTCTCGGGTTATTGACAGGGCGTGGTTCTTGACATGCCTTCCAGTTGTTGAAACCAGCTGGTGATATTCTCTGATGGCATTACTTCTCGCAAAATTGGGTTGAAAAGGTTTTGAGGGGTATGACTGCCCGTCTGCATATACACATAAAAACTCTATATCATAGTGGTTAAATGTAAACTGATTACGGGCATAACTACCAGTAAAAGCCTCGTTGTCTACAAATCCTACAACGAGAAATTTAGGTATCTGGCCTAAAAATAGATTTTCTTGATTACAGACCCTTGTGCCTGCCGGAATACTAAAATTTTTGAGGCGTACTCTGTCGATAGGGTATTTCACATTGCTATGCATCAGGGCTTTAGCATGGGCTAGTTTAATGGTGGGTGACACTGCAACCTTTTTTACAAACAGACTTGCTGACATAATATTAACCTTAAAATTATCAACTGTATTACGCATTAAACAAAACTTGTTTTTAGCTCTTATAAATTTAATCTTGAGGTCAACACCATTTATCATCAGCTTGTCTTGAAAAAATAAATCAGAGTGTATGGGCGCAATCAATTCCACCACACGGCTACGTTCGGTATACCCCATTCTTTTTTCAAGTCCTTCGTTATCCCCTCCAGCTGTCGCATCATCCATGTGTCCGACAGTGTCCATACAAAAAAGTCCAGATCCAAACTGTGTATGCAGAGTGTCTTTCCCATAATTTAAAAGACATTCTATGATACATCGATAAGGATAGGTGTTGGATGATTGTGTTATAAGCCTGTCTCCCAGTGAAATGTCAACTTGTGAAAACATTTTACATCCCGGGTAATTGATGAATCCCACTTCATCTCCTTGAGCCAAGTTTCCTCCGTCGAATTTGGTGATCTTAACACCGCTGTATCCGGGTAAAGATATGTGTTGTTTAGGTCCAAATAGTCCTTGTTACTTGCAGGCACAAAAAATTCTAATGGGGCAGAGTCCGAAATCGTGGCAAGAGGAGGAATTTCGACATAGACGCTTTTTTCAACACTTGTTTGAGTCAGCGGGAGCAGGAAAAGATCCAATTCTGATTTAATGCATTCTTTCAACATACTGTGGACCAGTGCCATTTTGTTAAAATATATCCTTGGCCTTTGTCTTACGACGCTTCGTCTTTTTGGTTGGGAACTCCTCCTTTGTCCAGAGGGGCGTTTTATTGGTCTATGCGTCAGTGCCATCATTCCTGATCCCTCCTTGCTGATTGTTGCGGTGCGTCACGACGTTAGTAATGACATCGGAAACAATGTTTTTAGCGGCTGACTTTAATTCCTTTCTTCAGTAATGAAAATGCAAGTCTAAATAACCCGCGAAAAATACCCCCAAGACCTGCCCCATATTGCGCGCTAAGACCGCTGTATCCGGGTAAATCACCACCCGCTTGTGCCGTATAATGATCTTGTCTAAAACTGATTTTTCACAGGTCGAAAGTGTAGTTTTAGAACTGTTTTACCATATGTAAAAGGAATATCCCTATTCTGATCTGTTTTAAGAGATATCTCAATGTCATCAATGTGTGATTTAGAGAGCGGTATGTAATGTGGCTTGTCATACGTTCTTGTGATCATATGATTGTTTGGTAATGCAATATGTACAATTCTTAAAAGAGGAACGAATCTGTCGCCTACAGATTGTGGTTCTATTATGTCGGTATAGATAAAGAGATTATACAGGCCTACGTTCAGATCGGCAAAATGCTGTGCCATATATGAATCGTCTGGTATGTCGTCATCGCTCAATAAACTGTCCTCAGGGGTGGCAAAAGCATTGCCTGGAGTAAGTCCTAACATTTGTGCCAATTTTCCTCTAAACGTTATTTCAGTGTTTCTTATAGGCAAAATACTGACTCTGTTGGTGATGATATTGTATTGAAGTTTGATGTAATCCATATTATTTTTAGACATGCAGTCATTTATTTCTGTTATTATCTGTTGCATAGTTGTATAGAATCCTGGTGTTGCTCTTAGACACGTCCGCCTTTTTGATTTTTTGTCAAACATGACAAATTTGGATACTGTATTTCGATTAAGCCTACTTCATAGGGCACTTTGAAATGCAGGGGTTTGGATAACTTTGTTCTAAAATTAGCTATTGTGTTGTTAGGATAAAATTTTGCGGAGGAATTGCTAGGCAATGTTATAAAAAAGCCCTCTCCATCCATGTCAGGCCTCTGTCCTCCCCCGCCTTGATGTACGAGATCCCCCCCTTACGACAGCTGAATGACACGTTTTTCCGGAATCCAGGAATTAAATTTGTTTTAAAGGAAAACTATCAAGAATATTGATAAGAGTAGATTTTACATCGGTATATTTGTCAGCAACCGTATGCACCATAGAGGACCAGTCCTCTGACAGTTCTCTGACACAGTCTATCTGTCTCATAAATCTAGCACAACATAAACTATTGGCATCAAGCACTGTATTTTTAACAGCATTACACAGCAGAGTTTTCAATCTATACATGACATACAGGTTTTTGGTATAGTTCAGCAGGCTACACACATTTCCCATTATTTCTGCTCCAAACTTTCAGAGATTTTTGAACAACAGGGTGCAATCTTTCGTTTCCACTGGATACCTGCTTAAGTCTTGTTGTGAGAAATGAGGAAGTTGTCCTCTCCTTTAATACATCTTCCGCAATGTCTTGTATGTCTTGCTGAGAAGGTGGTGTGTTACCAAGGCAAAACAATACACATGCTTGCGCAACTGTGTAATTTTCGTTAAAAATCTCTTGTTTAATTTCTTCCAAATGCCCTTCAAGATAATGCAGGGGCAGACTGCCAATACATGAGGTGCATTTTCCTCTGTACAATTCGTCCAGATACATACAATATATACAGATTCCTTTAGCTCTTTCCTTTAATAAATTGTGGAGATAATAACCTATTGTTACCTCTATAATTTTGTGAACATTGGGTTCTCCTGGTGTACCACATTTGAAGTAGTCACACTCCTTATCATCCAGAATTCCCAAACAGTCATCAGGACTTGACAGTTGCTGGCGGATATCTGTTGGTTTCTCTTTGGGCGTAAGGAATGTTAAATTTCTTTTTTTCCCAGCTCTTGACCAAAGTCGTCCACCCAGGTGTTATTATTTCCATCCTCCTGTCGGTCATCTGCCCCGGAGCTGAAAAGGAAGAGGTGTCAGAACGGGCTACCTTTTAATTATGAAAAGTAGCCCAAAAGGAAGAGGTGTCAGAACGGGCTACCTTTTAACTATGAAAAGTAGCCCAAAAAGAAAGAGGTGTCAGAACGGGCTACCTTTTAATTTTGAAAAGTAGCCCAAAAAGGAAGAGGTGTCAGAATGGGCTACCTTTTCATTTTGAAAAGTAGCCCAAAAAGGAAGAGGTGTCAAAATGGGCTACCTTTTAACTATGAAAAGTAGCCCAAAAAGGAAGAGGTGTCAGAATGGGCTACCTTTTCATTTTGAAAAGTAGCCCAAAAAGGAAGAGGTGTCAGAATGGGCTACCTTTTAACTATGAAAAGTAGCCCAAAAAGAAGGAGGTGTCAGAATGGGCTACCTTTTAACTATGAAAAGTAGCCCAAAAAGGAAGAGGTGTCAGAACGGGCTACCTTTTAATTTTGAAAAGTTGCCCAAAAAGAAGGAGGTGTCAGAATGGGCTACCTTTTAATTTTGAAAAGTAGCCCAAAAAGGAAGAGGTGTCAGAATGGGCTACCTTTTAACTATGAAAAGTAGCCCAAAAAGAAGGAGGTGTCAGAACGGGCTACCTTTTAACTATGAAAAGTAGCCCAAAAAGGAAGAGGTGTCAGAACCGGCTACTTTTTAACTATGAAAAGTAGCCCAAAAGGAAGAGGTGTCAGAATGGGCTACCTTTGAATTTTGAAAAGTAGCCCAAAAAGGAAGAGGTGTCAGAACGGGCTACCTTTTAACTACGAAAATTAGCCCAAAAAGAAGGAGGTGTCAGAATGGGCTACCTTTTCATTTTGAAAAGTAGCCCAAAAAGGAAGAGGTGTCAGAACGGGCTACCTTTTAACTATGAAAAGTAGCCCAAAAAGGAAGAGGTGTCAGAACCGGCTACTTTTTAACTATGAAAAGTAGCCCAAAAAGGAAGAGGTGTCAGAATGGGCTACCTTTGAATTTTGAAAAGTAGCCCAAAAAGGAAGAGGTGTCAGAACGGGCTACCTTTTAACTACGAAAATTAGCCCAAAAAGAAGGAGGTGTCAGAATGGGCTACCTTTTCATTTTGAAAAGTAGCCCAAAAAGGAAGAGGTGTCAGAACGGGCTACCTTTTTAACTATGAAAAGTAGCCCAAAAAGGAAGAGGTGTCAGAATGGGCTACCTTTTAACTATGAAAAGTAGCCCAAAAAGGAAGAGGTGTCAGAATGGGCTACCTTTTAATTTTGAAAAGTAGCCCAAAAAGAAGGAGGTGTCAGAATGGGCTACCTTTTAATTTTGAAAAGTAGCCCAAAAAGGAAGAGGTGTCAGAATGGGCTACCTTTTAATTTTGAAAAGTAGCCCAAAAGGAAGGAGGTGTCTGAATGGGCTACCTTTTAATTTTGAAAAGTAGCCCAAAAAGGAAGAGGTGTCAGAACGGGCTACCTTTTAACTACGAAAATTAGCCCAAAAAGAAGGAGGTGTCAGAATGGGCTACCTTTTCATTTTGAAAAGTAGGCCAAAAAGGAAGAGGTGTCAGAACGGGCTACCTTTTAACTATGAAAAGTAGCCCAAAAAGGAAGAGGTGTCAGAATGGGCTACCTTTTAATTTTGAAAAGTAGCCCAAAAAGAAGGAGGTGTCAGAATGGGCTACCTTTTAACTATGAAAAGTAGCCCAAAAAGGAAGAGGTGTCAGAACGGGCTACCTTTTAATTTTGAAAAGTAGCCCAAAAAGGAAGAGGTGTCAGAATGGGCTCACACAGCAGTGCAGTAGCTCCCAACCCATGTCCTTGCCCAATTCGGTGTGTTGGAAGAGGAACACAAAACATCCATGACAGTTGGTCCCCAAGACTAGGATTAGGAACCACCGGTTTAGTTGACATTATAACATTTGTATATTTATATCTACCTGCACATGGTATGAAAAGGCCACATTCTTGGGTGCAGACTTCAGGATGATAATGAGCTGTGCTGATTGCAGATAGTTGCATTAAATAGTGGTTTTTGTCTCCCTCAATGTATATGGTGACAACTGCATCATTAGGCTACAGTTGTCTGGGTGTGCAAAGGTGGAAAGCTACTGTTCGGCTGTTTCACGTGATATGCACATTCGTCTTGCTATGACACATAGTTGCGGAGAAAATCCACAGAGAAGAACAGGTGTGAATTTGGACGCCTTATGCGTCGTTTGGGCCCATAGGGTTAAAGGTTTTAAAGTTGTTTGGTCCGGACCGAGACCACCTATTTTGGTCGGACCAAATTTTGGGTCTTTGGTCTGGACCATGGTCCAGGAGGGGCTTTCACACCTGTAAATGTGGTCCAGATCAAACGGAAAAGTCCTATAGTCCGAACCAAACGAAGTCGGTGTGGAAGCACCCTAAATGTGATATTATGCTGTTTTCAGACCAACCACTGAGGGAAACCATATTAAACTGGCTGGGTTCTTTAGAAGACCCCAAACCACATGTTTCTGGCCTGGAAACTTGTTTCTAAGTGCTTTATAGACCAAATGCCCCAACATAAGTGATAGCATATGCTCAAAACGCTTTTCTAGTCCTGAAAACACCATGACTTTATGCTGTTTTCAGACCACCCATTTAGGGAAACCATACTAAACTGTCTCGCTTCTTTAGAAAGCCCCGAGCCACATGCTTCGGGCTTGGAAACTTGTTTCCAAGTGCCTCTGATCAAATGCCCCAGCATAAGTCATAATATCCTCTCAAAAAGCTTTCCTAGTCCAGAAAACACAAAAGTGACATTATGCTGTTTTCAGACCAACCACTGAGGGAAACTATAGGGAAAAGTAGCTACGTTTCTGGCTTGGAAATTTGTTTCTAAGTGGTTCTGATGCCTCAGCTTAATTTATAACATACTCTCAAAACACTTTTCTCATCCTGAAAACGTGAACAATAACATGGAGGTGCGCATTTTGAATGCATGTTGTAACTTAGGCTGTTACTTTCCAACAGAAGCACTCAGAAACAAGTTTCCAAGCCCGAAACATGTGGTTTAGGGAATTCTACACTATCAGGCAAGTTTCCTATAGTTTCCATCAGTAGTTGGTCCGAAAACAGCAGAATGTCAGTTTTGAGCTTTTCAGCCCGAGAGAAGCATTTTGAGAGCATGTTGTAACTTAATTCAATTCAATTTTATTTATAAAGCCCAATATCACAAATCACAATTTGCTTCACAGGGCTTTACAGCATATGACATCCCTCTGTCCTTTGGACCCTCACAGTGGATAAGGAAAAACTCCCCAGAAAAAACCCTTTACAGGGGGAAAAAAAAGGGAGAAACCTCAGGAAGAGCAACTGAAGAGGGATCCCTCTTCCAGGACTGACAGACGTGCAACAGATGTCGCACAGAACAGATCAGCATAATAAATTAATACTCTCTGTATGACACAATGAGACAGAAAGAGAGAGAAAGAGAGAGAGAGAGAGAGAGAGAGAGAGAGAGAGATGCAGGACAACGGTAATGACAGTAGTTTACAGCAACATTCATGAAAGTAATAATATTGTCGTTATAGTTCTGGCTACTGTGGTACACCAGAAGCACTCAGAAACAAGTTTTCAAGCCAGATATGTGTGATTTGGGGAATTCTACACTACCAGAGCAGTTTCATGTAGTTGGCATCAGTAATTGGTCCCAAAACAGCAGAATGTCACTTTTGAGCTTTTCGGCCCGAGAGAAGCATTTTGAGAGCATGTTGTCATTTAGGCTGTTACTTTCCAACAGAAGCACTCAGAAACAAGTTTTCAAGCCAGAAACAAGTTTTCAAGCCAGAAACGTGTGATTTGGGGAATTCTACACTAGCAGAGCAGTTTCATGTAGTTGGCATCAGTAATTGGTCCGAAAACAGCAGA
Source organism: Epinephelus cyanopodus (assembly GCA_026686955.1). Taxonomy (NCBI): domain Eukaryota; kingdom Metazoa; phylum Chordata; class Actinopteri; order Perciformes; family Serranidae; genus Epinephelus; species Epinephelus cyanopodus. The sequence continues at coordinate 29,867 of CM048932.1, read as the reverse complement.
ATGTCACTTTTGAGCTTTTCGGCCCGAGAGAAGCATTTTGAGAGCATGTTGTCATTTAGGCTGTTACTTTCCAACAGAAGCACTCAGAAACTAGTTTTCAAGTCAGAAACAAGTTTTCAAGCCAGAAACGTGTGATTTGGGGAATTCTACACTACCAGAGCAGTTTCATGTAGTTGGCATCAGTAATTGGTCCGAAAACAGCAGAATGTCACTTTTGAGCTTTTCGGCCCGAGAGAAGCATTTTGAGAGCATGTTGTCATTTAGGCTGTTACTTTCCAACAGAAGCACTCAGAAACAAGTTTTCAAGCCAGAAACAAGTTTTCAAGCCAGATTTGTGTGATTTGGGGAATTCTACACTACCAGAGCAGTTTCATGTAGTTGGCATCAGTAATTGGTCCGAAAACAGCAGAATGTCACTTTTGAGCTTTTCGGCCCGAGAGAAGCATTTTGAGAGCATGTTGTCATTTAGGCTGTTACTTTCCAACAGAAGCACTCAGAAACAAGTTTTCAAGCCAGAAACAAGTTTTCAAGCCAGAAACGTGTGATTTGGGGAATTCTACACTAGCAGAGCAGTTTCATGTAGTTGGCATCAGTAATTGGTTCGAAAACAGCAGAATGTCACTTTTGAGCTTTTCGGCCCGAGAGAAGCATTTTGAGAGCATGTTGTCATTTAGGCTGTTACTTTCCAACAGAAGCACTCAGAAACAAGTTTTCAAGCCAGAAACAAGTTTTCAAGCCAGAAACGTGTGATTTGGGGAATTCTACACTACCAGAGCAGTTTCATGTAGTTGGCATCAGTAATTGGTCCGAAAACAGCAGAATGTCACTTTTGAGCTTTTCGGCCCGAGAGAAGCATTTTGAGAGCATGTTGTCATTTAGGCTGTTACTTTCCAACAGAAGCACTCAGAAACAAGTTTTCAAGTCAGAAACAAGTTTTCAAGCCAGAAACGTGTGATTTGGGGAATTCTACACTAGCAGAGCAGTTTCATGTAGTTGGCATCAGTAATTGGTCCGAAAACAGCAGAATGTCACTTTTGAGCTTTTCGGCCCGAGAGAAGCATTTTGAGAGCATGTTGTCATTTAGGCTGTTACTTTCCAACAGAAGCACTCAGAAACAAGTTTTCAAGCCAGAAACAAGTTTTCAAGCCAGATTTGTTTGATTTGGGGAATTCTACACTACCAGAGCAGTTTCATGTAGTTGGCATCAGTAATTGGTCCGAAAACAGCAGAATGTCACTTTTGAGCTTTTCGGCCCGAGAGAAGCATTTTGAGAGCATGTTGTCATTTAGGCTGTTACTTTCCAACAGAAGCACTCAGAAACAGGTTTTCAAGCCAGAAACAAGTTTTCAAGCCAGAAACGTGTGATTTGGGGAATTCTACACTAGCAGAGCAGTTTCATGTAGTTGGCATCAGTAATTGGTCCGAAAACAGCAGAATGTCACTTTTGAGCTTTTCGGCCCGAGAGAAGCATTTTGAGAGCATGTTGTCATTTAGGCTGTTACTTTCCAACAGAAGCACTCAGAAACAGGTTTTCAAGCCAGAAACAAGTTTTCAAGCCAGAAACGTGTGATTTGGGGAATTCTACACTACCAGAGCAGTTTCATGTAGTTGGCATCAGTAATTGGTCCGAAAACAGCAGAATGTCACTTTTGAGCTTTTCGGCCCGAGAGAAGCATTTTGAGAGCATGTTGTCATTTAGGCTGTTACTTTCCAACAGAAGCACTCAGAAACAAGTTTTCAAGCCAGAAACAAGTTTTCAAGCCAGAAACGTGTGATTTGGGGAATTCTACACTAGCAGAGCAGTTTCATGTAGTTGGCATCAGTAATTGGTCCGAAAACAGCAGAATGTCACTTTTGAGCTTTTCGGCCCGAGAGAAGCATTTTGAGAGCATGTTGTCATTTAGGCTGTTACTTTCCAACAGAAGCACTCAGAAACAAGTTTTCAAGCCAGAAACAAGTTTTCAAGCCAGAAACGTGTGATTTGGGGAATTCTACACTACCAGAGCAGTTTCATGTAGTTGGCATCAGTAATTGGTCCGAAAACAGCAGAATGTCACTTTTGAGCTTTTCGGCCCGAGAGAAGCATTTTGAGAGCATGTTGTCATTTAGGCTGTTACTTTCCAACAGAAGCACTCAGAAACAAGTTTTCAAGTCAGAAACAAGTTTTCAAGCCAGATTTGTTTGATTTGGACAATTCTACACTACCAGGGCAGTGTCTTGTAGTTGCCATCAGTAGTTGGTCCAAAAACAGCAGAATGTCACTTTTGAGCTTTTCGGCCCGAGAGAAGCATTTTGAGAGCATGTTGTCATTTAGGCTGTTACTTTCCAACAGAAGCACTCAGAAACAAGTTTTCAAGCCAGAAACAAGTTTTCAAGCCAGAAACGTGTGATTTGGGGAATTCTACACTACCAGAGCAGTTTCATGTAGTTGGCATCAGTAATTGGTCCGAAAACAGCAGAATGTCACTTTTGAGCTTTTCGGCCCGAGAGAAGCATTTTGAGAGCATGTTCTCATTTAGGCTGTTACTTTCCAACAGAAGCACTCAGAAACAAGTTTTCAAGCCAGATTTGTGTGATTTGGGGAATTCTACACTACCAGAGCAGTTTCATGTAGTTGGCATCAGTAACTGGTCCGAAAACAGCAGAATGTCACTTTTGAGCTTTTCGGCCCGAGAGAAGCATTTTGAGAGCATGTTCTCATTTAGGCTTTTACTTTCCAACAGAAGCACTCAGAAACAAGTTTTCAAGCCAGAAACAAGTTTTCAAGCCAGAAACGTGTGATTTGGGGAATTCTACACTACCAGAGCAGTTTCATGTAGTTGGCATCAGTAATTGGTCCGAAAACAGCAGAATGTCACTTTTGAGCTTTTCGGCCCGAGAGAAGCATTTTGAGAGCATGTTGTCATTTAGGCTGTTACTTTCCAACAGAAGCACTCAGAAACAAGTTTTCAAGCCAGAAACAAGTTTTCAAGCCAGATTTGTGTGATTTGGGGAATTCTACACTACCAGAGCAGTTTCATGTAGTTGGCATCAGTAATTGGTCCGAAAACAGCAGAATGTCACTTTTGAGCTTTTCGGCCCGAGAGAAGCATTTTGAGAGCATGTTGTCATTTAGGCTGTTACTTTCCAACAGAAGCACTCAGAAACAAGTTTTCAAGCCAGAAACAAGTTTTCAAGCCAGATTTGTTTGATTTGGGGAATTCTACACTACCAGAGCAGTTTCATGTAGTTGGCATCAGTAATTGGTCCGAAAACAGCAGAATGTCACTTTTGAGCTTTTCGGCCCGAGAGAAGCATTTTGAGAGCATGTTGTCATTTAGGCTGTTACTTTCCAACAGAAGCACTCAGAAACAGGTTTTCAAGCCAGAAACAAGTTTTCAAGCCAGAAACGTGTGATTTGGGGAATTCTACACTACCAGAGCAGTTTCATGTAGTTGGCATCAGTAATTGGTCCGAAAACAGCAGAATGTCACTTTTGAGCTTTTCGGCCCGAGAGAAGCATTTTGAGAGCATGTTGTCATTTAGGCTGTTACTTTCCAACAGAAGCACTCAGAAACAGGTTTTCAAGCCAGAAACAAGTTTTCAAGCCAGAAACGTGTGATTTGGGGAATTCTACACTACCAGAGCAGTTTCATGTAGTTGGCATCAGTAATTGGTCCGAAAACAGCAGAATGTCACTTTTGAGCTTTTCGGCCCGAGAGAAGCATTTTGAGAGCATGTTGTCATTTAGGCTGTTACTTTCCAACAGAAGCACTCAGAAACAGCTTTTCAAGCCAGAAACAAGTTTTCAAGCCAGAAACGTGTGATTTGGGGAATTCTACACTACCAGAGCAGTTTCATGTAGTTGGCATCAGTAATTGGTCCGAAAACAGCAGAATGTCACTTTTGAGCTTTTCGGCCCGAGAGAAGCATTTTGAGAGCATGTTGTCATTTAGGCTGTTACTTTCCAACAGAAGCACTCAGAAACAGGTTTTCAAGCCAGAAACAAGTTTTCAAGCCAGAAACGTGTGATTTGGGGAATTCTACACTACCAGAGCAGTTTCATGTAGTTGGCATCAGTAATTGGTCCGAAAACAGCAGAATGTCACTTTTGAGCTTTTCGGCCCGAGAGAAGCATTTTGAGAGCATGTTGTAACTTAATTCAATTCAATTTTATTTATAAAGCCCAATATCACAAATCACAATTTGCTTCACAGGGCTTTACAGCATATGACATCCCTCTGTCCTTTGGACCCTCACAGTGGATAAGGAAAAACTCCCCAGAAAAAACCCTTTACAGGGGGAAAAAAAAGGGAGAAACCTCAGGAAGAGCAACTGAAGAGGGATCCCTCTTCCAGGACTGACAGACGTGCAACAGATGTCGCACAGAACAGATCAGCATAATAAATTAATACTCTCTGTATGACACAATGAGACAGAAAGAGAGAGAAAGAGAGAGAGAGAGAGAGAGAGAGAGAGAGATGCAGGACAACGGTAATGACAGTAGTTTACAGCAACATTCATGAAAGTAATAATATTGTCGTTATAGTTCTGGCTACTGTGGTACACCAGAAGCACTCAGAAACAAGTTTTCAAGCCAGATATGTGTGATTTGGGGAATTCTACACTACCAGAGCAGTTTCATGTAGTTGGCATCAGTAATTGGTCCCAAAACAGCAGAATGTCACTTTTGAGCTTTTCGGCCCGAGAGAAGCATTTTGAGAGCATGTTGTCATTTAGGCTGTTACTTTCCAACAGAAGCACTCAGAAACAAGTTTTCAAGCCAGAAACAAGTTTTCAAGCCAGAAACGTGTGATTTGGGGAATTCTACACTACCAGAGCAGTTTCATGTAGTTGGCATCAGTAATTGGTCCGAAAACAGCAGAATGTCACTTTTGAGCTTTTCGGCCCGAGAGAAGCATTTTGAGAGCATGTTGTCATTTAGGCTGTTACTTTCCAACAGAAGCACTCAGAAACAAGTTTTCAAGCCAGAAACAAGTTTTCAAGCCAGAAACGTGTGATTTGGGGAATTCTACACTAGCAGAGCAGTTTCATGTAGTTGGCATCAGTAATTGGTCCGAAAACAGCAGAATGTCACTTTTGAGCTTTTCGGCCCGAGAGAAGCATTTTGAGAGCATGTTGTCATTTAGGCTGTTACTTTCCAACAGAAGCACTCAGAAACTAGTTTTCAAGTCAGAAACAAGTTTTCAAGCCAGATTTGTGTGATTTGGGGAATTCTACACTACCAGAGCAGTTTCATGTAGTTGGCATCAGTAATTGGTCCGAAAACAGCAGAATGTCACTTTTGAGCTTTTCGGCCCGAGAGAAGCATTTTGAGAGCATGTTGTCATTTAGGCTGTTACTTTCCAACAGAAGCACTCAGAAACAAGTTTTCAAGCCAGAAACAAGTTTTCAAGCCAGAAACGTGTGATTTGGGGAATTCTACACTAGCAGAGCAGTTTCATGTAGTTGGCATCAGTAATTGGTTCGAAAACAGCAGAATGTCACTTTTGAGCTTTTCGGCCCGAGAGAAGCATTTTGAGAGCATGTTGTCATTTAGGCTGTTACTTTCCAACAGAAGCACTCAGAAACAAGTTTTCAAGCCAGAAACAAGTTTTCAAGCCAGATTTGTGTGATTTGGGGAATTCTACACTACCAGAGCAGTTTCATGTAGTTGGCATCAGTAATTGGTCCGAAAACAGCAGAATGTCACTTTTGAGCTTTTCGGCCCGAGAGAAGCATTTTGAGAGCATGTTCTCATTTAGGCTGTTACTTTCCAACAGAAGCACTCAGAAACAAGTTTTCAAGCCAGAAACAAGTTTTCAAGCCAGATTTGTGTGATTTGGGGAATTCTACACTACCAGAGCAGTTTCATGTAGTTGGCATCAGTAATTGGTCCGAAAACAGCAGAATGTCACTTTTGAGCTTTTCGGCCCGAGAGAAGCATTTTGAGAGCATGTTGTCATTTAGGCTGTTACTTTCCAACAGAAGCACTCAGAAACAAGTTTTCAAGCCAGAAACAAGTTTTCAAGCCAGAAACGTGTGATTTGGGGAATTCTACACTAGCAGAGCAGTTTCATGTAGTTGGCATCAGTAATTGGTTCGAAAACAGCAGAATGTCACTTTTGAGCTTTTCGGCCCGAGAGAAGCATTTTGAGAGCATGTTGTCATTTAGGCTGTTACTTTCCAACAGAAGCACTCAGAAACAAGTTTTCAAGCCAGAAACAAGTTTTCAAGCCAGAAACGTGTGATTTGGGGAATTCTACACTACCAGAGCAGTTTCATGTAGTTGGCATCAGTAATTGGTCCGAAAACAGCAGAATGTCACTTTTGAGCTTTTCGGCCCGAGAGAAGCATTTTGAGAGCATGTTGTCATTTAGGCTGTTACTTTCCAACAGAAGCACTCAGAAACAAGTTTTCAAGTCAGAAACAAGTTTTCAAGCCAGAAACGTGTGATTTGGGGAATTCTACACTAGCAGAGCAGTTTCATGTAGTTGGCATCAGTAATTGGTCCGAAAACAGCAGAATGTCACTTTTGAGCTTTTCGGCCCGAGAGAAGCATTTTGAGAGCATGTTGTCATTTAGGCTGTTACTTTCCAACAGAAGCACTCAGAAACAAGTTTTCAAGCCAGAAACAAGTTTTCAAGCCAGATTTGTTTGATTTGGGGAATTCTACACTACCAGAGCAGTTTCATGTAGTTGGCATCAGTAATTGGTCCGAAAACAGCAGAATGTCACTTTTGAGCTTTTCGGCCCGAGAGAAGCATTTTGAGAGCATGTTGTCATTTAGGCTGTTACTTTCCAACAGAAGCACTCAGAAACAGGTTTTCAAGCCAGAAACAAGTTTTCAAGCCAGAAACGTGTGATTTGGGGAATTCTACACTAGCAGAGCAGTTTCATGTAGTTGGCATCAGTAATTGGTCCGAAAACAGCAGAATGTCACTTTTGAGCTTTTCGGCCCGAGAGAAGCATTTTGAGAGCATGTTGTCATTTAGGCTGTTACTTTCCAACAGAAGCACTCAGAAACAGGTTTTCAAGCCAGAAACAAGTTTTCAAGCCAGAAACGTGTGATTTGGGGAATTCTACACTACCAGAGCAGTTTCATGTAGTTGGCATCAGTAATTGGTCCGAAAACAGCAGAATGTCACTTTTGAGCTTTTCGGCCCGAGAGAAGCATTTTGAGAGCATGTTGTCATTTAGGCTGTTACTTTCCAACAGAAGCACTCAGAAACAAGTTTTCAAGCCAGAAACAAGTTTTCAAGCCAGAAACGTGTGATTTGGGGAATTCTACACTAGCAGAGCAGTTTCATGTAGTTGGCATCAGTAATTGGTCCGAAAACAGCAGAATGTCACTTTTGAGCTTTTCGGCCCGAGAGAAGCATTTTGAGAGCATGTTGTCATTTAGGCTGTTACTTTCCAACAGAAGCACTCAGAAACAAGTTTTCAAGCCAGAAACAAGTTTTCAAGCCAGAAACGTGTGATTTGGGGAATTCTACACTACCAGAGCAGTTTCATGTAGTTGGCATCAGTAATTGGTCCGAAAACAGCAGAATGTCACTTTTGAGCTTTTCGGCCCGAGAGAAGCATTTTGAGAGCATGTTGTCATTTAGGCTGTTACTTTCCAACAGAAGCACTCAGAAACAAGTTTTCAAGTCAGAAACAAGTTTTCAAGCCAGATTTGTTTGATTTGGACAATTCTACACTACCAGGGCAGTGTCTTGTAGTTGCCATCAGTAGTTGGTCCAAAAACAGCAGAATGTCACTTTTGAGCTTTTCGGCCCGAGAGAAGCATTTTGAGAGCATGTTGTCATTTAGGCTGTTACTTTCCAACAGAAGCACTCAGAAACAAGTTTTCAAGCCAGAAACAAGTTTTCAAGCCAGAAACGTGTGATTTGGGAATTCTACACTACCAGAGCAGTTTCATGTAGTTGGCATCAGTAATTGGTCCGAAAACAGCAGAATGTCACTTTTGAGCTTTTCGGCCCGAGAGAAGCATTTTGAGAGCATGTTCTCATTTAGGCTGTTACTTTCCAACAGAAGCACTCAGAAACAAGTTTTCAAGCCAGATTTGTGTGATTTGGGGAATTCTACACTACCAGAGCAGTTTCATGTAGTTGGCATCAGTAACTGGTCCGAAAACAGCAGAATGTCACTTTTGAGCTTTTCGGCCCGAGAGAAGCATTTTGAGAGCATGTTCTCATTTAGGCTTTTACTTTCCAACAGAAGCACTCAGAAACAAGTTTTCAAGCCAGAAACAAGTTTTCAAGCCAGAAACGTGTGATTTGGGGAATTCTACACTACCAGAGCAGTTTCATGTAGTTGGCATCAGTAATTGGTCCGAAAACAGCAGAATGTCACTTTTGAGCTTTTCGGCCCGAGAGAAGCATTTTGAGAGCATGTTGTCATTTAGGCTGTTACTTTCCAACAGAAGCACTCAGAAACAAGTTTTCAAGCCAGAAACAAGTTTTCAAGCCAGATTTGTGTGATTTGGGGAATTCTACACTACCAGAGCAGTTTCATGTAGTTGGCATCAGTAATTGGTCCGAAAACAGCAGAATGTCACTTTTGAGCTTTTCGGCCCGAGAGAAGCATTTTGAGAGCATGTTGTCATTTAGGCTGTTACTTTCCAACAGAAGCACTCAGAAACAAGTTTTCAAGCCAGAAACAAGTTTTCAAGCCAGATTTGTTTGATTTGGGGAATTCTACACTACCAGAGCAGTTTCATGTAGTTGGCATCAGTAATTGGTCCGAAAACAGCAGAATGTCACTTTTGAGCTTTTCGGCCCGAGAGAAGCATTTTGAGAGCATGTTGTCATTTAGGCTGTTACTTTCCAACAGAAGCACTCAGAAACAGGTTTTCAAGCCAGAAACAAGTTTTCAAGCCAGAAACGTGTGATTTGGGGAATTCTACACTACCAGAGCAGTTTCATGTAGTTGGCATCAGTAATTGGTCCGAAAACAGCAGAATGTCACTTTTGAGCTTTTCGGCCCGAGAGAAGCATTTTGAGAGCATGTTGTCATTTAGGCTGTTACTTTCCAACAGAAGCACTCAGAAACAGGTTTTCAAGCCAGAAACAAGTTTTCAAGCCAGAAACGTGTGATTTGGGGAATTCTACACTACCAGAGCAGTTTCATGTAGTTGGCATCAGTAATTGGTCCGAAAACAGCAGAATGTCACTTTTGAGCTTTTCGGCCCGAGAGAAGCATTTTGAGAGCATGTTGTCATTTAGGCTGTTACTTTCCAACAGAAGCACTCAGAAACAGCTTTTCAAGCCAGAAACAAGTTTTCAAGCCAGAAACGTGTGATTTGGGGATTCTACACTACCAGAGCAGTTTCATGTAGTTGGCATCAGTAATTGGTCCGAAAACAGCAGAATGTCACTTTTGAGCTTTTCGGCCCGAGAGAAGCATTTTGAGAGCATGTTGTCATTTAGGCTGTTACTTTCCAACAGAAGCACTCAGAAACAGGTTTTCAAGCCAGAAACAAGTTTTCAAGCCAGAAACGTGTGATTTGGGGAATTCTACACTACCAGAGCAGTTTCATGTAGTTGGCATCAGTAATTGGTCCGAAAACAGCAGAATGTCACTTTTGAGCTTTTCGGCCCGAGAGAAGCATTTTGAGAGCATGTTGTAACTTAATTCAATTCAATTTTATTTATAAAGCCCAATATCACAAATCACAATTTGCTTCACAGGGCTTTACAGCATATGACATCCCTCTGTCCTTTGGACCCTCACAGTGGATAAGGAAAAACTCCCAGAAAAAACCCTTTACAGGGGAAAAAAAAGGGAGAAACCTCAGGAAGAGCAACTGAAGAGGGATCCCTCTTCCAGGACTGACAGACGTGCAACAGATGTCGCACAGAACAGATCAGCATAATAAATTAATACTCTCTGTATGACACAATGAGACAGAAAGAGAGAGAAAGAGAGAGAGAGAGAGAGAGAGAGAGAGAGATGCAGGACAACGGTAATGACAGTAGTTTACAGCAACATTCATGAAAGTAATAATATTGTCGTTATAGTTCTGGCTACTGTGGTACACCAGAAGCACTCAGAAACAAGTTTTCAAGCCAGATATGTGTGATTTGGGGAATTCTACACTACCAAGCAGTTTCATGTAGTTGGCATCAGTAATTGGTCCCAAAACAGCAGAATGTCACTTTGAGCTTTTCGGCCCGAGAGAAGCATTTTGAGAGCATGTTGTCATTTAGGCTGTTACTTTCCAACAGAAGCACTCAGAAACAAGTTTTCAAGCCAGAAACAAGTTTTCAAGCCAGAAACGTGTGATTTGGGGAATTCTACACTACCAGAGCAGTTTCATGTAGTTGGCATCAGTAATTGGTCCGAAAACAGCAGAATGTCACTTTTGAGCTTTTCGGCCCGAGAGAAGCATTTTGAGAGCATGTGTCATTTAGGCTGTTACTTTCCAACAGAAGCACTCAGAAACAAGTTTTCAAGCCAGAAACAAGTTTTCAAGCCAGAAACGTGTGATTTGGGGAATTCTACACTAGCAGAGCAGTTTCATGTAGTTGGCATCAGTAATTGGTTCGAAAACAGCAGAATGTCACTTTTGAGCTTTTCGGCCCGAGAGAAGCATTTTGAGAGCATGTGTCATTTAGGCTGTTACTTTCCAACAGAAGCACTCAGAAACAAGTTTTCAAGCCAGAAACAAGTTTTCAAGCCAGAAACGTGTGATTTGGGGAATTCTACACTACCAGAGCAGTTTCATGTAGTTGGCATCAGTAATTGGTCCGAAAACAGCAGAATGTCACTTTTGAGCTTTTCGGCCCGAGAGAAGCATTTTGAGAGCATGTTGTCATTTAGGCTGTTACTTTCCAACAGAAGCACTCAGAAACAGGTTTTCAAGCCAGAAACAAGTTTTCAAGCCAGAAACGTGTGATTTGGGGAATTCTACACTACCAGAGCAGTTTCATGTAGTTGGCATCAGTAATTGGTCCGAAAACAGCAGAATGTCACTTTTGAGCTTTTCGGCCCGAGAGAAGCATTTTGAGAGCATGTTGTCATTTAGGCTGTTACTTTTCAACAGAAGCACTCAGAAACAAGTTTTCAAGCCAGAAACAAGTTTTCAAGCCAGAAACGTGTGATTTGGGGAATTCTACACTACCAGAGCAGTTTCATGTAGTTGGCATCAGTAATTGGTCCGAAAACAGCAGAATGTCACTTTTGAGCTTTTCGGCCCGAGAGAAGCATTTTGAGAGCATGTTGTCATTTAGGCTGTTACTTTCCAACAGAAGCACTCAGAAACAAGTTTTCAAGCCAGAAACAAGTTTTCAAGCCAGATTTGTGTGATTTGGGAATTCTACACTACCAGAGCAGTTTCATGTAGTTGGCATCAGTAATTGGTCCGAAAACAGCAGAATGTCACTTTTGAGCTTTTCGGCCCGAGAGAAGCATTTTTAGAGCATGTTGTCATTTAGGCTGTTACTTTCCAACAGAAGCACTCAGAAACAAGTTTTCAAGCCAGAAACAAGTTTTCAAGCCAGAAACGTGTGATTTGGGGAATTCTACACTACCAGAGCAGTTTCATGTAGTTGGCATCAGTAATTGGTCCGAAAACAGCAGAATGTCACTTTTGAGCTTTTCGGCCCGAGAGAAGCATTTTGAGAGCATGTTGTCATTTAGGCTGTTACTTTCCAACAGAAGCACTCAGAAACAAGTTTTCAAGCCAGAAACGTGTGATTTGGGGAATTCTACACTACCAGAGCAGTTTCATGTAGTTGGCATCAGTAATTGGTCCGAAAACAGCAGAATGTCACTTTTGAGCTTTTCGGCCCGAGAGAAGCATTTTGAGAGCATGTTCTCATTTAGGCTGTTACTTTCCAACAGAAGCACTCAGAAACAGGTTTTCAAGCCAGAAACAAGTTTTCAAGCCAGATTTGTGTGATTTGGGGAATTCTACACTACTACCAGAGCAGTTTCATGTAGTTGGCATCAGTAATTGGTCCGAAAACAGCAGAATGTCACTTTTGAGCTTTTCGGCCCGAGAGAAGCATTTTGAAGCATGTTGTCATTTAGGCTGTTACTTTCCAACAGAAGCACTCAGAAACAAGTTTTCAAGCCAGAAACAAGTTTTCAAGCCAGAAACGTGTGATTTGGGGAATTCTACACTAGCAGAGCAGTTTCATGTAGTTGGCATCAGTAATTGGTTCGAAAACAGCAGAATGTCACTTTTGAGCTTTTCGGCCCGAGAGAAGCATTTTGAGAGCATGTTGTCATTTAGGCTGTTACTTTCCAACAGAAGCACTCAGAAAGAAGTTTTCAAGCCAGAAACAAGTTTTCAAGCCAGAAACGTGTGATTTGGGGAATTCTACACTACCAGAGCAGTTTCATGTAGTTGGCATCAGTAATTGGTCCGAAAACAGCAGAATGTCACTTTTGAGCTTTTCGGCCCGAGAGAAGCATTTTGAGAGCATGTTGTCATTTAGGCTGTTACTTTCCAACAGAAGCACTCAGAAACAAGTTTTCAAGCCAGAAACAAGTTTTCAAGCCAGATTTGTGTGATTTGGGGAATTCTACACTACCAGAGCAGTTTCATGTAGTTGGCATCAGTAATTGGTCCCAAAACAGCAGAATGTCACTTTTGAGCTTTTCGGCCCGAGAGAAGCATTTTGAGAGCATGTTGTCATTTAGGCTGTTACTTTCCAACAGAAGCACTCAGAAACAAGTTTTCAAGCCAGAAACAAGTTTTCAAGCCAGAAACGTGTGATTGGGGAATTCTACACTAGCAGAGCAGTTTCATGTAGTTGGCATCAGTAATTGGTTCGAAAACAGCAGAATGTCACTTTTGAGCTTTTCGGCCCGAGAGAAGCATTTTGAGAGCATGTTGTCATTTAGGCTGTTACTTTCCAACAGAAGCACTCAGAAACAAGTTTTCAAGCCAGAAACAAGTTTTCAAGCCAGAAACGTGTGATTTGGGGAATTCTACACTACCAGAGCAGTTTCATGTAGTTGGCATCAGTAATTGGTCCGAAAACAGCAGAATGTCACTTTGAGCTTTTCGGCCCGAGAGAAGCATTTTGAGAGCATGTTGTCATTTAGGCTGTTACTTTCCAACAGAAGCACTCAGAAACAAGTTTTCAAGCCAGAAACAAGTTTTCAAGCCAGAAACGTGTGATTTGGGGAATTCTACACTACCAGAGCAGTTTCATGTAGTTGGCATCAGTAATTGGTCCGAAAACAGCAGAATGTCACTTTTGAGCTTTTCGGCCCGAGAGAAGCATTTTGAGAGCATGTTGTCATTTAGGCTGTTACTTTCCAACAGAAGCACTCAGAAACAAGTTTTCAAGCCAGAAACAAGTTTCAAGCCAGAAACGTGTGATTTGGGGAATTCTACACTACCAGAGCAGTTTCATGTAGTTGGCATCAGTAATTGGTCCGAAAACAGCAGAATGTCACTTTTGAGCTTTTCGGCCCGAGAGAAGCATTTTGAGAGCATGTTGTCATTTAGGCTGTTACTTTCCAACAGAAGCACTCAGAAACAGGTTTTCAAGCCAGAAACAAGTTTTCAAGCCAGAAACGTGTGATTTGGGGAATTCTACACTACCAGAGCAGTTTCATGTAGTTGGCATCAGTAATTGGTCCGAAAACAGCAGAATGTCACTTTTGAGCTTTTCGGCCCGAGAGAAGCATTTTGAGAGCATGTTGTCATTTAGGCTGTTACTTTCCAACAGAAGCACTCAGAAACAAGTTTTCAAGCCAGAAACAAGTTTTCAAGCCAGATTTGTTTGATTTGGGGAATTCTACACTACCAGAGCAGTTTCATGTAGTTGGCATCAGTAATTGGTCCGAAAACAGCAGAATGTCACTTTTGAGCTTTTCGGCCCGAGAGAAGCATTTTGAGAGCATGTTGTCATTTAGGCTGTTACTTTCCAACAGAAGCACTCAGAAAAGGTTTTCAAGCCAGAAACAAGTTTTCAAGCCAGAAACGTGTGATTTGGGGAATTCTACACTACCAGAGCAGTTTCATGTAGTTGGCATCAGTAATTGGTCCGAAAACAGCAGAATGTCACTTTTGAGCTTTTCGGCCCGAGAGAAGCATTTTGAGAGCATGTTGTCATTTAGGCTGTTACTTTCCAACAGAAGCACTCAGAAACAAGTTTTCAAGCCAGAAACGTGTGATTTGGGGAATTCTACACTACCAGAGCAGTTTCATGTAGTTGGCATCAGTAATTGGTCCGAAAACAGCAGAATGTCACTTTTGAGCTTTTCGGCCCGAGAGAAGCATTTTGAGAGCATGTTGTCATTTAGGCTGTTACTTTCCAACAGAAGCACTCAGAAACAAGTTTTCAAGCCAGAAACAAGTTTTCAAGCCAGATTTGTGTGATTTGGGGAATTCTACACTACCAGAGCAGTTTCATGTAGTTGGCATCAGTAATTGGTCCGAAAACAGCAGAATGTCACTTTTGAGCTTTTCGGCCCGAGAGAAGCATTTTGAGAGCATGTTGTCATTTAGGCTGTTACTTTCCAACAGAAGCACTCAGAAACAAGTTTTCAAGCCAGAAACAAGTTTTCAAGCCAGAAACGTGTGATTTGGGGAATTCTACACTAGCAGAGCAGTTTTCATGTAGTTGGCATCAGTAATTGGTCCGAAAACAGCAGAATGTCACTTTTGAGCTTTTCGGCCCGAGAGAAGCATTTTGAGAGCATGTTGTCATTTAGGCTGTTACTTTCCAACAGAAGCACTCAGAAACAAGTTTTCAAGCCAGAAACAAGTTTTCAAGCCAGATTTGTGTGATTTGGGGAATTCTACACTACCAGAGCAGTTTCATGTAGTTGGCATCAGTAATTGGTCCGAAAACAGCAGAATGTCACTTTTGAGCTTTTCGGCCCGAGAGAAGCATTTTGAGAGCATGTTGTCATTTAGGCTGTTACTTTCCAACAGAAGCACTCAGAAACAGGTTTTCAAGCCAGAAACAAGTTTTCAAGCCAGAAACGTGTGATTTGGGGAATTCTACACTACCAGAGCAGTTTCATGTAGTTGGCATCAGTAATTGGTCCGAAAACAGCAGAATGTCACTTTTGAGCTTTTCGGCCCGAGAGAAGCATTTTGAGAGCATGTTGTCATTTAGGCTGTTACTTTCCAACAGAAGCACTCAGAAACAAGTTTTCAAGCCAGAAACAAGTTTTCAAGCCAGATTTGTGTGATTTGGGGAATTCTACACTACCAGAGCAGTTTCATGTAGTTGGCATCAGTAATTGGTCCGAAAACAGCAGAATGTCACTTTTGAGCTTTTCGGCCCGAGAGAAGCATTTTGAGAGCATGTTGTCATTTAGGCTGTTACTTTCCAACAGAAGCACTCAGAAACAAGTTTTCAAGCCAGAAACAAGTTTTCAAGCCAGATTTGTGTGATTTGGGGAATTCTACACTACCAGAGCAGTTTCATGTAGTTGGCATCAGTAATTGGTCCGAAAACAGCAGAATGTCACTTTTGAGCTTTTCGGCCCGAGAGAAGCATTTTGAGAGCATGTTGTCATTTAGGCTGTTACTTTCCAACAGAAGCACTCAGAAACAGGTTTTCAAGCCAGAAACAAGTTTTCAAGCCAGAAACGTGTGATTTGGGGAATTCTACACTACCAGAGCAGTTTCATGTAGTTGGCATCAGTAATTGGTCCGAAAACAGCAGAATGTCACTTTTGAGCTTTTCGGCCCGAGAGAAGCATTTTGAGAGCATGTTGTCATTTAGGCTGTTACTTTCCAACAGAAGCACTCAGAAACAAGTTTTCAAGCCAGAAACAAGTTTTCAAGCCAGATTTGTGTGATTTGGGGAATTCTACACTACCAGAGCAGTTTCATGTAGTTGGCATCAGTAATTGGTCCGAAAACAGCAGAATGTCACTTTTGAGCTTTTCGGCCCGAGAGAAGCATTTTGAGAGCATGTTGTCATTTAGGCTGTTACTTTCCAACAGAAGCACTCAGAAACAGGTTTTCAAGCCAGAAACAAGTTTTCAAGCCAGAAACGTGTGATTTGGGGAATTCTACACTACCAGAGCAGTTTCATGTAGTTGGCATCAGTAATTGGTCCGAAAACAGCAGAATGTCACTTTTGAGCTTTTCGGCCCGAGAGAAGCATTTTGAGAGCATGTTGTCATTTAGGCTGTTACTTTCCAACAGAAGCACTCAGAAACAAGTTTTCAAGCCAGAAACGTGTGATTTGGGGAATTCTACACTACCAAGCAGTTTCATGTAGTTGGCATCAGTAATTGGTCCGAAAACAGCAGAATGTCACTTTTGAGCTTTTCGGCCCGAGAGAAGCATTTTGAGAGCATGTTGTCATTTAGGCTGTTACTTTCCAACAGAAGCACTCAGAAACAAGTTTTCAAGCCAGAAACAAGTTTTCAAGCCAGAAACGTGTGATTTGGGGAATTCTACACTACCAGAGCAGTTTCATGTAGTTGGCATCAGTAATTGGTCCGAAAACAGCAGAATGTCACTTTTGAGCTTTTCGGCCCGAGAGAAGCATTTTGAGAGCATGTTGTCATTTAGGCTGTTACTTTCCAACAGAAGCACTCAGAAACAGGTTTTCAAGCCAGAAACAAGTTTTCAAGCCAGAAACGTGTGATTTGGGGAATTCTACACTACCAGAGCAGTTTCATGTAGTTGGCATCAGTAATTGGTCCGAAAACAGCAGAATGTCACTTTTGAGCTTTTCGGCCCGAGAGAAGCATTTTGAGAGCATGTTGTCATTTAGGCTGTTACTTTCCAACAGAAGCACTCAGAAACAAGTTTTCAAGCCAGAAACAAGTTTTCAAGCCAGATTTGTTTGATTTGGGGAATTCTACACTACCAGAGCAGTTTCATGTAGTTGGCATCAGTAATTGGTCCGAAAACAGCAGAATGTCACTTTTGAGCTTTTCGGCCCGAGAGAAGCATTTGAGAGCATGTTGTCATTTAGGCTGTTACTTTCCAACAGAAGCACTCAGAAACAGGTTTTCAAGCCAGAAACAAGTTTTCAAGCCAGAAACGTGTGATTTGGGGAATTCTACACTACCAGAGCAGTTTCATGTAGTTGGCATCAGTAATTGGTCCGAAAACAGCAGAATGTCACTTTGAGCTTTTCGGCCCGAGAGAAGCATTTTGAGAGCATGTTGTCATTTAGGCTGTTACTTTCCAACAGAAGCACTCAGAAACAAGTTTTCAAGCCAGAAACGTGTGATTTGGGGAATTCTACACTACCAGAGCAGTTTCATGTAGTTGGCATCAGTAATTGGTCCGAAAACAGCAGAATGTCACTTTTGAGCTTTTCGGCCCGAGAGAAGCATTTTGAGAGCATGTTGTCATTTAGGCTGTTACTTTCCAACAGAAGCACTCAGAAACAAGTTTTCAAGCCAGAAACAAGTTTTCAAGCCAGATTTGTGTGATTTGGGGAATTCTACACTACCAGAGCAGTTTCATGTAGTTGGCATCAGTAATTGGTCCGAAAACAGCAGAATGTCACTTTTGAGCTTTTCGGCCCGAGAGAAGCATTTTGAGAGCATGTTGTCATTTAGGCTGTTACTTTCCAACAGAAGCACTCAGAAACAAGTTTTCAAGCCAGAAACAAGTTTTCAAGCCAGAAACGTGTGATTTGGGGAATTCTACACTAGCAGAGCAGTTTCATGTAGTTGGCATCAGTAATTGGTCCGAAAACAGCAGAATGTCACTTTTGAGCTTTTCGGCCCGAGAAGCATTTTGAGAGCATGTTGTCATTTAGGCTGTTACTTTCCAACAGAAGCACTCAGAACAGGTTTTCAAGCCAGAAACAAGTTTTCAAGCCAGAAAACGTGTGATTTGGGGAATTCTACACTACCAGAGCAGTTTCATGTAGTTGGCATCAGTAATTGGTCCGAAAACAGCAGAATGTCACTTTTGAGCTTTTCGGCCCGAGAGAAGCATTTTGAGAGCATGTTGTCATTTAGGCTGTTACTTTCCAACAGAAGCACTCAGAAACAAGTTTTCAAGCCAGAAACAAGTTTTCAAGCCAGATTTGTGTGATTTGGGGAATTCTACACTACCAGAGCAGTTTCATGTAGTTGGCATCAGTAATTGGTCCGAAAACAGCAGAATGTCACTTTTGAGCTTTTCGGCCCGAGAGAAGCATTTTGAGAGCATGTTGTCATTTAGGCTGTTACTTTCCAACAGAAGCACTCAGAAACAAGTTTTCAAGCCAGAAACAAGTTTTCAAGCCAGAAACGTGTGATTTGGGGAATTCTACACTAGCAGAGCAGTTTCATGTAGTTGGCATCAGTAATTGGTCCCAAAACAGCAGAATGTCACTTTTGAGCTTTTCGGCCCGAGAGAAGCATTTTGAGAGCATGTTGTCATTTAGGCTGTTACTTTCCAACAGAAGCACTCAGAAACAGCTTTTCAAGCCAGAAACAAGTTTTCAAGCCAGAAACGTGTGATTTGGGGAATTCTACACTACCAGAGCAGTTTCATGTAGTTGGCATCAGTAATTGGTCCGAAAACAGCAGAATGTCACTTTTGAGCTTTTCGGCCCGAGAGAAGCATTTTGAGAGCATGTTGTCATTTAGGCTGTTACTTTCCAACAGAA
Organism: Epinephelus cyanopodus; assembly: GCA_026686955.1. Lineage (NCBI taxonomy): Eukaryota > Metazoa > Chordata > Actinopteri > Perciformes > Serranidae > Epinephelus > Epinephelus cyanopodus. Next base: position 11,334 of record CM048932.1, on the reverse strand, counting down.
GCACTCAGAAAGAAGTTTTCAAGCCAGATATGTCTGATTTGGGGAATTCTACACTACCAGAGCAGTTTCATGTAGTTGGCATCAGTAATTGGTCCGAAAACAGCAGAATGTCACTTTTGAGCTTTTCGGCCTGAGAGAAGCATTTTGAGAGCATGTTGTCATTTAGGCTGTTACTTTCCAACAGAAGCACTCACAAACAAGTTTTCAAGCCAGATATGTGTGATTTGGGGAATTCTACACTACCAGAGCAGTTTCATGTAGTTGGCATCAGTAATTGGTCCGAAAACAGCAGAATGTCACTTTTGAGCTTTTCGGCCCGAGAGAAGCATTTGAGAGCATGTTGTCATTTAGGCTGTTACTTTCCAACAGAGCACTCAGAAACAAGTTTTCAAGCCAGAAACAAGTTTTCAAGCCAGAAACGTGTGATTTGGGAATTCTACACTACCAGAGCAGTTTCATGTAGTTGGCATCAGTAATTGGTCCGAAAACAGCAGAATGTCACTTTTGAGCTTTTCGGCCCGAGAGAAGCATTTTGAGAGCATGTTGTCATTTAGGCTGTTACTTTCCAACAGAAGCACTCAGAAACAAGTTTTCAAGCCAGATATATGTGATTTGGGGAATTCTACACTACCAGAGCAGTTTCATGTAGTTGGCATCAGTAATTGGTCCGAAAACAGCAGAATGTCACTTTTGAGCTTTTCGGCCCGAGAGAAGCATTTGAGAGCATGTTGTCATTTAGGCTGTTACTTTCCAACAGAAGCACTCAGAAACAAGTTTTCAAGCCAGAAACAAGTTTTCAAGCCAGATTTGTTTGATTTGGGGAATTCTACACTACCAGAGCAGTTTCATGTAGTTGGCATCAGTAATTGGTCCGAAAACAGCAGAATGTCACTTTTGAGCTTTTCGGCCCGAGAGAAGCATTTTGAGAGCATGTTGTCATTTAGGCTGTTACTTTCCAACAGAAGCACTCAGAAACAGGTTTTCAAGCCAGAAACAAGTTTTCAAGCCAGAAACGTGTGATTTGGGGAATTCTACACTACCAGAGCAGTTTCATGTAGTTGGCATCAGTAATTGGTCCGAAAACAGCAGAATGTCACTTTTGAGCTTTTCGGCCCGAGAGAAGCATTTTGAGAGCATGTTGTCATTTAGGCTGTTACTTTCCAACAGAAGCACTCAGAAACAAGTTTTCAAGCCAGAAACAAGTTTTCAAGCCAGATTTGTTTGATTTGGGGAATTCTACACTACCAGAGCAGTTTCATGTAGTTGGCATCAGTAATTGGTCCGAAAACAGCAGAATGTCACTTTTGAGCTTTTCGGCCCGAGAGAAGCATTTTGAGAGCATGTTGTCATTTAGGCTGTTACTTTCCAACAGAAGCACTCAGAAACAGGTTTTCAAGCCAGAAACAAGTTTTCAAGCCAGAAACGTGTGATTTGGGGAATTCTACACTACCAGAGCAGTTTCATGTAGTTGGCATCAGTAATTGGTCCGAAAACAGCAGAATGTCACTTTTGAGCTTTTCGGCCCGAGAGAAGCATTTTGAGAGCATGTTGTCATTTAGGCTGTTACTTTCCAACAGAAGCACTCAGAAACAAGTTTTCAAGCCAGAAACGTGTGATTTGGGGAATTCTACACTACCAGAGCAGTTTCATGTAGTTGGCATCAGTAATTGGTCCGAAAACAGCAGAATGTCACTTTGAGCTTTTCGGCCCGAGAGAAGCATTTTGAGAGCATGTTGTCATTTAGGCTGTTACTTTCCAACAGAAGCACTCAGAAACAAGTTTTCAAGCCAGAAACAAGTTTTCAAGCCAGATTTGTGTGATTTGGGGAATTCTACACTACCAGAGCAGTTTCATGTAGTTGGCATCAGTAATTGGTCCGAAAACAGCAGAATGTCACTTTGAGCTTTTCGGCCGAGAGAAGCATTTGAGAGCATGTTGTCATTTAGGCTGTTACTTTCCAACAGAAGCACTCAGAAACAAGTTTTCAAGCCAGAAACAAGTTTTCAAGCCAGAAACGTGTGATTTGGGGAATTCTACACTAGCAGAGCAGTTTCATGTAGTTGGCATCAGTAATTGGTCCGAAAACAGCAGAATGTCACTTTTGAGCTTTTCGGCCCGAGAGAAGCATTTTGAGAGCATGTTGTCATTTAGGCTGTTACTTTCCAACAGAAGCACTCAGAAACAGGTTTTCAAGCCAGAAACAAGTTTTCAAGCCAGAAACGTGTGATTTGGGGAATTCTACACTACCAGAGCAGTTTCATGTAGTTGGCATCAGTAATTGGTCCGAAAACAGCAGAATGTCACTTTTGAGCTTTTCGGCCCGAGAGAAGCATTTTGAGAGCATGTTGTCATTTAGGCTGTTACTTTCCAACAGAAGCACTCAGAAACAAGTTTTCAAGCCAGAAACAAGTTTTCAAGCCAGATTTGTGTGATTTGGGGAATTCTACACTACCAGAGCAGTTTCATGTAGTTGGCATCAGTAATTGGTCCGAAAACAGCAGAATGTCACTTTTGAGCTTTTCGGCCCGAGAGAAGCATTTTGAGAGCATGTTGTCATTTAGGCTGTTACTTTCCAACAGAAGCACTCAGAAACAAGTTTTCAAGCCAGAAACAAGTTTTCAAGCCAGAAACGTGTGATTTGGGGAATTCTACACTAGCAGAGCAGTTTCATGTAGTTGGCATCAGTAATTGGTCCCAAAACAGCAGAATGTCACTTTTGAGCTTTTCGGCCCGAGAGAAGCATTTTGAGAGCATGTTGTCATTTAGGCTGTTACTTTCCAACAGAAGCACTCAGAAACAGCTTTTCAAGCCAGAACAAGTTTTCAAGCCAGAAACGTGTGATTTGGGGAATTCTACACTACCAGAGCAGTTTCATGTAGTTGGCATCAGTAATTGGTCCGAAAACAGCAGAATGTCACTTTTGAGCTTTTCGGCCCGAGAGAAGCATTTTGAGAGCATGTTGTCATTTAGGCTGTTACTTTCCAACAGAAGCACTCAGAAAGAAGTTTTCAAGCCAGATATGTCTGATTTGGGGAATTCTACACTACCAGAGCAGTTTCATGTAGTTGGCATCAGTAATTGGTCCGAAAACAGCAGAATGTCACTTTTGAGCTTTTCGGCCTGAGAGAAGCATTTTGAGAGCATGTTGTCATTTAGGCTGTTACTTTCCAACAGAAGCACTCACAAACAAGTTTCAAGCCAGATATGTGTGATTTGGGGAATTCTACACTACCAGAGCAGTTTCATGTAGTTGGCATCAGTAATTGGTCCGAAAACAGCAGAATGTCACTTTTGAGCTTTTCGGCCCGAGAGAAGCATTTGAGAGCATGTTGTCATTTAGGCTGTTACTTTCCAACAGAAGCACTCAGAAACAAGTTTTCAAGCCAGAAACAAGTTTTCAAGCCAGAAACGTGTGATTTGGGGAATTCTACACTACCAGAGCAGTTTCATGTAGTTGGCATCAGTAATTGGTCCGAAAACAGCAGAATGTCACTTTTGAGCTTTTCGGCCCGAGAGAAGCATTTTGAGAGCATGTTGTCATTTAGGCTGTTACTTTCCAACAGAAGCACTCAGAAACAAGTTTTCAAGCCAGATATATGTGATTTGGGGAATTCTACACTACCAGAGCAGTTTCATGTAGTTGGCATCAGTAATTGGTCCGAAAACAGCAGAATGTCACTTTTGAGCTTTTCGGCCCGAGAGAAGCATTTTGAGAGCATGTTGTCATTTAGGCTGTTACTTTCCAACAGAAGCACTCAGAAACAAGTTTTCAAGCCAGAAACAAGTTTTCAAGCCAGAAACGTGTGATTTGGGGAATTCTACACTACCAGAGCAGTTTCATGTAGTTGGCATCAGTAATTGGTCCGAAAACAGCAGAATGTCACTTTTGAGCTTTTCGGCCCGAGAGAAGCATTTTGAGAGCATGTTGTCATTTAGGCTGTTACTTTCCAACAGAAGCACTCAGAAACAAGTTTTCAAGCCAGAAACAAGTTTTCAAGCCAGAAACGTGTGATTTGGGGAATTCTACACTACCAGAGCAGTTTCATGTAGTTGGCATCAGTAATTGGTCCGAAAACAGCAGAATGTCACTTTGAGCTTTTCGGCCCGAGAGAAGCATTTTGAGAGCATGTTGTCATTTAGGCTGTTACTTTCCAACAGAAGCACTCAGAAACAAGTTTTCAAGCCAGATATATGTGATTTGGGGAATTCTACACTACCAGAGCAGTTTCATGTAGTTGGCATCAGTAATTGGTCCGAAACAGCAGAATGTCACTTTTGAGCTTTTCGGCCCGAGAGAAGCATTTTGAGAGCATGTTGTCATTTAGGCTGTTACTTTCCAACAGAAGCACTCAGAAACAAGTTTTCAAGCCAGATATGTCTGATTTGGGGAATTCTACACTACCAGAGCAGTTTCATGTAGTTGGCATCAGTAATTGGTCCGAAAACAGCAGAATGTCACTTTTGAGCTTTTCGGCCTGAGAGAAGCATTTTGAGAGCATGTTGTCATTTAGGCTGTTACTTTCCAAACAGAAGCACTCAGAAACAAGTTTTCAAGCCAGATATGTGTGATTTGGGGAATTCTACACTACCAGAGCAGTTTCATGTAGTTGGCATCAGTAATTGGTCCGAAAACAGCAGAATGTCACTTTTGAGCTTTTCGGCCCGAGAGAAGCATTTGAGAGCATGTTGTCATTTAGGCTGTTACTTTCCAACAGAAGCACTCAGAAACAAGTTTTCAAGCCAGAAACAAGTTTTCAAGCCAGAAACGTGTGATTTGGGGAATTCTACACTACCAGAGCAGTTTCATGTAGTTGGCATCAGTAATTGGTCCGAAAACAGCAGAATGTCACTTTTGAGCTTTTCGGCCCGAGAGAAGCATTTTGAGAGCATGTTGTCATTTAGGCTGTTACTTTCCACAGAAGCACTCAGAAACAAGTTTTCAAGCCAGAAACAAGTTTTCAAGCCAGATTTGTTTGATTTGGGAATTCTACACTACCAGAGCAGTTTCATGTAGTTGGCATCAGTAATTGGTCCGAAAACAGCAGAATGTCACTTTTGAGCTTTAGGTCCGAGAGAAGCATTTTGAGAGCATGTTGTCATTTAGGCTGTTACTTTCCAACAGAAGCACTCAGAAACAGGTTTTCAAGCCAGAAACAAGTTTTCAAGCCAGAAACGTGTGATTTGGGGAATTCTACACTACCAGAGCAGTTTCATGTAGTTGGCATCAGTAATTGGTCCGAAAACAGCAGAATGTCACTTTTGAGCTTTTCGGCCCGAGAGAAGCATTTTGAGAGCATGTTGTCATTTAGGCTGTTACTTTCCAACAGAAGCACTCAGAAACAAGTTTTCAAGCCAGAAACAAGTTTTCAAGCCAGAAACGTGTGATTTGGGGAATTCTACACTACCAGAGCAGTTTCATGTAGTTGGCATCAGTAATTGGTCCGAAAACAGCAGAATGTCACTTTTGAGCTTTTCGGCCCGAGAGAAGCATTTTGAGAGCATGTTGTCATTTAGGCTGTTACTTTCCAACAGAAGCACTCAGAAACAGGTTTTCAAGCCAGAAACAAGTTTTCAAGCCAGAAACGTGTGATTTGGGGAATTCTACACTACCAGAGCAGTTTCATGTAGTTGGCATCAGTAATTGGTCCGAAAACAGCAGAATGTCACTTTTGAGCTTTTCGGCCCGAGAGAAGCATTTTGAGAGCATGTTGTCATTTAGGCTGTTACTTTCCAACAGAAGCACTCAGAAACAAGTTTCAAGCCAGAAACAAGTTTTCAAGCCAGATTTGTTTGATTTGGGGAATTCTACACTACCAGAGCAGTTTCATGTAGTTGGCATCAGTAATTGGTCCGAAAACAGCAGAATGTCACTTTTGAGCTTTTCGGCCCGAGAGAAGCATTTTGAGAGCATGTTGTCATTTAGGCTGTTACTTTCCAACAGAAGCACTCAGAAACAGGTTTTCAAGCCAGAAACAAGTTTTCAAGCCAGAAACGTGTGATTTGGGGAATTCTACACTACCAAGCAGTTTCATGTAGTTGGCATCAGTAATTGGTCCGAAAACAGCAGAATGTCACTTTTGAGCTTTTCGGCCCGAGAGAAGCATTTGAGAGCATGTTGTCATTTAGGCTGTTACTTTCCAACAGAAGCACTCAGAAACAAGTTTTCAAGCCAGAAACGTGTGATTTGGGGAATTCTACACTACCAGAGCAGTTTCATGTAGTTGGCATCAGTAATTGGTCCGAAAACAGCAGAATGTCACTTTGAGCTTTTCGGCCCGAGAGAAGCATTTTGAGAGCATGTTGTCATTTAGGCTGTTACTTTCCAACAGAAGCACTCAGAAACAAGTTTTCAAGCCAGAAAAAGTTTTCAAGCCAATTTGTGTGATTTGGGGAATTCTACACTACCAGAGCAGTTTCATGTAGTTGGCATCAGTAATTGGTCCGAAAACAGCAGAATGTCACTTTTGAGCTTTAGGCCCGAGAGAAGCATTTTGAGAGCATGTTGTCATTTAGGCTGTTACTTTCCAACAGAAGCACTCAGAAACAAGTTTTCAAGCCAGAAACAAGTTTTCAAGCCAGAAACGTGTGATTTGGGGAATTCTACACTAGCAGAGCAGTTTCATGTAGTTGGCATCAGTAATTGGTCCGAAAACAGCAGAATGTCACTTTTGAGCTTTTCGGCCCGAGAGAAGCATTTTGAGAGCATTTGTCATTTAGGCTGTTACTTTCCAACAGAAGCACTCAGAAACAGGTTTTCAAGCCAGAAACAAGTTTTCAAGCCAGAAACGTGTGATTTGGGGAATTCTACACTACCAGAGCAGTTTCATGTAGTTGGCATCAGTAATTGGTCCGAAAACAGCAGAATGTCACTTTTGAGCTTTTCGGCCCGAGAGAAGCATTTTGAGAGCATGTTGTCATTTAGGCTGTTACTTTCCAACAGAAGCACTCAGAAACAGGTTTTCAAGCCAGAAACAAGTTTTCAAGCCAGAAACGTGTGATTTGGGGAATTCTACACTACCAGAGCAGTTTCATGTAGTTGGCATCAGTAATTGGTCCGAAAACAGCAGAATGTCACTTTTGAGCTTTTCGGCCCGAGAGAAGCATTTTGAGAGCATGTTGTCATTTAGGCTGTACTTTCCAACAGAAGCACTCAGAAACAAGTTTTCAAGCCAGAAACAAGTTTTCAAGCCAGATTTGTGTGATTTGGGGAATTCTACACTACCAGAGCAGTTTCATGTAGTTGGCATCAGTAATTGGTCCGAAAAGCAGAATGTCACTTTTGAGCTTTTCGGCCCGAGAGAAGCATTTTGAGAGCATGTTGTCATTTAGGCTGTTACTTTCCAACAGAAGCACTCAGAAACAGTTTTCAAGCCAGAAACAAGTTTTCAAGCCAGATTTGTGTGATTTGGGGAATTCACACTACCAGAGCATTTCATGTAGTTGGCATCAGTAATTGGTCCGAAAACAGCAGAATGTCACTTTTGAGCTTTTCGGCCCGAGAGAAGCATTTTGAGAGCATGTTGTCATTTAGGCTGTTACTTTCCAACAGAAGCACTCAGAAACAGGTTTTCAGCCAGAAACAAGTTTCAAGCCAGAAACGTGTGATTTGGGGAATTCTACACTACCAGAGCAGTTCATGTAGTTGGCATCAGTAATTGGTCCGAAAACAGCAGAATGTCACTTTTGAGCTTTAGGTCCGAGAGAAGCATTTTGAGAGCATGTTGTCATTTAGGCTGTTACTTTCCAACAGAAGCACTCAGAAACAAGTTTTCAAGCCAGAAACAAGTTTTCAAGCCAGATTTGTGTGATTTGGGGAATTCTACACTACCAGAGCAGTTTCATGTAGTTGGCATCAGTAATTGGTCCGAAAACAGCAGAATGTCACTTTTGAGCTTTTCGGCCCAGAGAAGCATTTTGAGAGCATGTTGTCATTTAGGCTGTTACTTTCCAACAGAAGCACTCAGAAACAGGTTTTCAAGCCAGAAACAAGTTTTCAAGCCAGAAACGTGTGATTTGGGGAATTACACTACCAGAGCAGTTTCATGTAGTTGGCATCAGTAATTGGTCCGAAAACAGCAGAATGTCACTTTGAGCTTTTCGGCCCGAGAGAAGCATTTTGAGAGCATGTTGTCATTTAGGCTGTTACTTTCCAACAGAAGCACTCAGAAACAAGTTTCAAGCCAGAAACGTGTGATTTGGGGAATTCTACACTACCAGAGCAGTTTCATGTAGTTGGCATCAGTAATTGGTCCGAAAACAGCAGAATGTCACTTTTGAGCTTTTCGGCCCGAGAGAAGCATTTTGAGAGCATGTTGTCATTTAGGCTGTTACTTTCCAACAGAAGCACTCAGAAACAAGTTTTCAAGCCAGAAACAAGTTTTCAAGCCAGAAACGTGTGATTTGGGAATTCTACACTACCAGAGCAGTTTCATGTAGTTGGCATCAGTAATTGGTCCGAAAACAGCAAATGTCACTTTTGAGCTTTCGGCCCGAGAGAAGCATTTTGAGAGCATGTTGTCATTTAGCTGTTACTTTCCAACAGAAGCACTCAGAAACAGGTTTTCAAGCCAGAAACAAGTTTTCAAGCCAGAAACGTTGATTTGGGAATTCTACACTACCAGAGCAGTTTCATGTAGTTGGCATCAGTAATTGGCCGAAAACAGCAGAATGTCACTTTTGAGCTTTTCGGCCCGAGAGAAGCATTTTGAGAGCATGTTGTCATTTAGGCTGTTACTTTCCAACAGAAGCACTCAGAAACAAGTTTTCAGCCAGAAACAAGTTTTCAAGCCAGATTTGTTTGATTTGGGGAATTCTACACTACCAGAGCAGTTCATGTAGTTGGCATCAGTAATTGTCCGAAAACAGCAGAATGTCACTTTTGAGCTTTTCGGCCCGAGAGAAGCATTTTGAGAGCATGTTGTCATTTAGGCTGTTACTTTCCAACAGAAGCACTCAGAAACAGGTTTTCAAGCCAGAAACAAGTTTCAAGCCAGAAACGTGTGATTTGGGAATTCTACACTACCAGAGCAGTTCATGTAGTTGGCATCAGTAATTGGTCCAAAACAGCAGAATGTCACTTTTGAGCTTTTCGGCCCGAGAGAACATTTGAGAGCATGTTGTCATTTAGGCTGTTACTTTCCAACAGAAGCACTCAAAACAAGTTTTCAAGCCAGAAACGTGATTTGGGGAATTCTACACTACCAAGCAGTTTCATGTAGTTGGCATCAGTAATTGGTCCGAAAACAGCAGAATGTCACTTTTGAGCTTTTCGGCCCGAGAGAAGCATTTTGAGAGCATGTTGTCATTTAGGCTGTTACTTTCCAACAGAAGCACTCAGAAACAAGTTTTCAAGCCAGAAACAAGTTTTCAAGCCAGATTTGTGTGATTTGGGGAATTCTACACTACCAGAGCAGTTTCATGTAGTTGGCATCAGTAATTGGTCCGAAAACAGCAGAATGTCACTTTTGAGCTTTTCGGCCCGAGAGAAGCATTTTGAGAGCATGTTGTCATTTAGGCTGTTACTTTCCAACAGAAGCACTCAGAAACAAGTTTTCAAGCCAGAAACAAGTTTTCAAGCCAGAAACGTGTGATTTGGGGAATTCTACACTACCAAGCAGTTTCATGTAGTTGGCATCAGTAATTGGTCCGAAAACAGCAGAATGTCACTTTGAGCTTTTCGGCCCGAGAGAAGCATTTTGAGAGCATGTTGTCATTTAGGCTGTTACTTTCCAACAGAAGCACTCAGAAACAGTTTTCAAGCCAGAAACAAGTTTTCAAGCCAGAAACGTGTGATTTGGGGAATTCTACACTACCAGAGCATTTCATGTAGTTGGCATCAGTAATTGGTCCGAAAACAGCAGAATGTCACTTTTGAGCTTTTCGGCCCGAGAGAAGCATTTTGAGAGCATGTTGTCATTTAGGCTGTTACTTTCCAACAGAAGCACTCAAAACAAGTTTTCAAGCCAGAAACGTGTGATTTGGGGAATTCTACACTACAAGCAGTTTCATGTAGTTGCATCAGTAATTGGTCCGAAAACAGCAGAATGTCACTTTTGAGCTTTTCGGCCCGAGAGAAGCATTTGAGAGCATGTTGTCATTAGGCTGTTACTTTCCAACAGAAGCACTCAGAAACAAGTTTTCAAGCCAGAAACAAGTTTTCAAGCCAGAAACGTGTGATTTGGGGAATTCTACACTACCAGAGCAGTTTCATGTAGTTGGCATCAGTAATTGGTCCGAAAACAGCAGAATGTCACTTTTGAGCTTTTCGGCCCGAGAAGCATTTTGAGAGCATGTTGTCATTTAGGCTGTTACTTTCCAACAGAAGCACTCAGAAACAGGTTTTCAAGCCAAAACAAGTTTTCAAGCCAGAAACGTGTGATTTGGGGAATTCTACACTACCAGAGCAGTTTCATGTAGTTGGCATCAGTAATTGGTCCGAAAACAGCAGAATGTCACTTTTGAGCTTTTCGGCCCGAGAGAAGCATTTTGAGAGCATGTTGTCATTTAGGCTGTTACTTTCCAACAGAAGCACTCAGAAACAAGTTTTCAAGCCAGAAACAAGTTTTCAAGCCAATTTGTTTTTGGGGAATTCTACACTACCAGAGCAGTTTCATGTAGTTGGCATCAGTAATTGGTCCGAAAACAGCAGAATGTCACTTTTGAGCTTTTCGGCCCGAGAGAAGCATTTTGAGAGCATGTTCATTTAGGCTGTTACTCCAACAGAAGCACTCAGAAACAGGTTTTCAAGCCAGAAACAAGTTTCAAGCCAGAAACGTGTGATTTGGGGAATTCTACACTACCAAGCAGTTTCATGTAGTTGGCATCATAATTGGTCCGAAAACAGCAGAATGTCACTTTTGAGCTTTTCGGCCCGAGAGAAGCATTTTGAGAGCATGTTGTCATTTAGGCTGTTACTTTCCAACAGAACACTCAGAAACAAGTTTTCAAGCCAGAAACGTGTGATTTGGGGAATTCTACACTACCAGAGCAGTTTCATGTAGTTGGCATCAGTAATTGGTCCGAAAACAGCAGAATGTCACTTTTGAGCTTTTCGGCCCGAGAGAAGCATTTGAGAGCATGTTGTCATTTAGGCTGTTACTTTCCAACAGAAGCACTCAGAAACAAGTTTTCAAGCAAGTTTTCAAGCCATTTGTGTGATTTGGGGAATTCTACACTACCAGAGCAGTTTCATGTAGTTGGCATCAGTAATTGGTCCGAAAACAGCAGAATGTCACTTTTGAGCTTTTCGGCCCGAGAGAAGCATTTTGAGAGCATGTTGTCATTTAGGCTGTTACTTTCCAACAGAAGCACTCAGAAACAAGTTTTCAAGCCAGA